>CAJNYU010000694.1:61416-99724 GCA_905331475.1 Rotaria socialis | reverse complement strand
TTTTTCTCAGAATTATCCACAACATATATAAATCGACGCAGTTTTTAACGCTGATTCGGAATCTGATATTAGTTTTGAACTAAATCATAGCTTTCTAACGAAACATCGCCTGAAAAACGTCTCAAAATGCACAAAAACTGCATCCAGACATCAAATTGCCTAGTTTTTCATGATAATTTTGGTGTTCAGACATTCTGGAATGACTCATATGTCCCATGTACTCTTTACATGGCACATAACTCTCGGATGAAATCCAAAATTTCCACATCTATTTTATGCCGATTTCAATGTATCAGATTTTGTGGAATGAAACGTAACAGTGATATTCAGCACGTCAACACATCGGAAAATTCTCTTAGTTTCCTACTATGTCAGATTCTTTCAGTCTCAAGCTGATGGTTTCGGGTAAATTCGATGTCACCAAGCACCTGAGGTCATCTATTGTAACAGCGATATATCATCCTGAACATCATTATCTTTATCACTAGTCTAATGAAAATCCTTCAAATAAATTAGTGTCACTCAGCATGACAAACGACAGCAATCGTTATTTTCAGAAGAAATGACTCAGAACTCAAGACTTTCAATAGGAATGGTCTAATGTTTTTTCATCTAAAGTGTTTCTAAACAGCTTTCATATTGTTCAGCATGAGAAAATTCTGAAAATATATATTTTAGGAAAGTTTCAGGTGTTTTCCTGACGTTTCTTCTTTGTCTGACAATATACCATAGTCGTTCCGAAAAAATCAACCAGAACTCGATATTTTTCGCTAGCAGGGTCATAGTTTTTTTTCATCAAAACTGTTTTCTACAGCATACCGGAAATTTCGACTGAAAATAAATCGAAAAAAAAACTTTTCCAAAAAGTGGATGGGTTTACATGGATTCACTCTATATATATA
Organism: Rotaria socialis; assembly: GCA_905331475.1. Classification (NCBI taxonomy): domain Eukaryota; kingdom Metazoa; phylum Rotifera; class Eurotatoria; order Philodinida; family Philodinidae; genus Rotaria; species Rotaria socialis. The sequence continues at coordinate 98,822 of CAJNYU010000694.1, read as the reverse complement.
TATTTATGATTTATGGTTTTCTATAATATAGCTCTATTAACTAAAAGACTTGAAAAATATTTACTGCAAAGCTAGTCAATATTCAATCTTGAGAATGATGTGTATGACAATAGACTTATATCGAACAACTGATAAATAACATTAAAACAACGAGAGACGTTCAATATTTCACTATGTCCATGAAAAATATATAGAATATACAGATGATCAAAACTAATGATGGGTCAGAATGATGATAGAATCTACAAATATTGATAATGTAATAGGAGACACTTTTCATCAAGATCAATAATTTTAGTTTTAAAATATCAACCAACTAAAGTGATATATCCCATCAGATAGAATGTAAAAATGTTGTTAATTTTTTTATTATCATTCAAAGTATTTTCTTAAAATTCTGTAGCTATTTTGCATCAAAGAGAAAAATACTGCCACTATTATCGAGATTTTAATTCTATCTATTTGAAATAAGTAGAAATCGTTGATAATACGAAGCCTAAGAGCACTGATACTCAAGGTTTTTTACTCTTTAAAAAACATAAAATATACCTCAAGGAATGTGAGATTTTTTATCTTTCGCTTTTAGTATTAAATATATAAAAGAAAAATATTCGAGAGTAAGTATTTCACTAGTCAATCTCTGATTATCCATAATATAATCCTGCTCTTATTGTATTCAACAACAAGAAATTTAATAATCGTTTAAGACAATTGATACATTGTTTCATACAAAATAATTAACTGAAGTAAAGGCTTGCCTTTTTGTATATCTATGAGAAACTATCATCAATCATGGTCTGATAATGCATGTGACGGAGAAGTAAAATTAGCTTGTATGCATTTTTTAGAAACATATGACATTGTGTCAATCTATATACAGACGAACAGTGGAATAGGGTCTTCTACTTTAAACTATATATCGAATATCCAGCAGAAAATAGAAACTGTAGGCGTCAAAAAGAATTAGAAAGAAAAAGAACAGTGTCTCTGACCAACAAACATCATTCTTTCTTAATTCTATTTTAAAGCAAAAATGGTATATAACATATGTGTACACCTACGCATGACAGAAAGAATGTTTCACGTAGATCCAACAGAATAAATATCTAGTTATATATATTGCTATTATTTTTACTAGCAACCATTTATAGTCAAACTATATTTCCATTCACATGACCATGTTAAGGCAACTGTGTTTATATATTTATTCCATAGAAATTGTTGAGGTGTAAGATTATGATTTTACGAATTAATATTAACTTTCAACCCATCATAATATAAATTACAAGTTTGATAGATGAAGATTATGATCGAAAAAGAGAAACTTTGATTTTATTTCTTCAAGTGCAAGGTTTTTCATCGTTAAAATTAGTCACACCAAGGTAACTAATATCTTATGTAACTCATGCATTCCTCACTTCAATATTTCAGTATATCACGAAAAATAGTCCATCTACGATTACGCAATATAAAATATATTAGTTCTAATATTACTAAATAAAATACTATATCAAAGAGGTGCTGAGAAACAACTGATGATTTATTCTAGATACTAATTCATCATACATTACTATCTATAAGATGTTCACTCTTGATCAATTTCTTCAAAATAAAACATGGAATCCGACATTAGAGGATGCTAATGAAGCAGGTAAAAAGATACTTCATATGCGTCTTCAAGCTAAACCTGGCACAACAGCTGAAAACTTGAATATTACACTTAGTGGACATGATTTACGTGTTAACTTCGAGAATAAAGGTGAAATTTATGAATAATATTAGTTGTAATGCTAACAATATTTTATTTTAGCCGGACCAGAATACAAACAGGTAACAATATGGCCAACAGCTGATCTAGAAAAACTTAAAACTGAACTAAGAGGAGATGGATTTCTTCATATCACAGTACCAATAAAAGTTTGAAGGGAAGTGCAACATATGTAGCCATATTTTAAACTCATCTCATATTTTTTGTACCCTTGTAGTTTGTTTGTTTTTTTGAATTTATTTGCATGAAATATTAATCATAAAGATAATAAAAAAATATAATTGACAAATGCAGTTATTAAATAGAGAACAGAAATCATTCATTTCTTGTGAATATAGAACGGGCTTGAATCTTATCGGACGGTGTGCATAAAAAGTTTGAAAAATTGTTTATAAGAATTGATTCTATATGCGTTCTGCCTATGCGTGTGAAGACTGTGGGAAATCGAACGACAAAGCGTTAAACTTATAACCTACAAAAAGAAAAGAAATATAATGATTGATATAGTGTCGAACTTCATCTCAAAAGGAGTATCTATGTATTTTCTTTGCTGGAATATAACAGAAATTTACCAAAAATAGTTCTGTGCTTACTGAAGTTTGCTTTTCTTTCTGCGTACATCAGGCAATATAAGAAATGTTCTAATGTATTTTCTCTCAGATAATATTGATATCATTAATAAGAGACATACAATCATTTTTTCCAAGTACTTATGACATTTAAAAAGTCGCAAAATCAATCAACTGATATTCAAATTTGAAATAGTATCAATATCAAGTTTTCAATAGTTACCAATCATCTACAAATCATCATTGGATCATTCTCTTTACTTTGAAACAATTGAATTTAACTTGTTTCATAATGAATTCCGCTCTTTTTAAGTTTAAATATTTTTTGCACATTTACTAAAATTTATTATTCCTAGAATAAGAATTGTATGTTTAAGTAGATATTATTTGTCTCTCAGATACAAGTTAAGTTTAAGTGATAATGAAATGAATCAGTGGTCAAATAGGTAGAGGGAGTTTAATTTTTATCTTTATCGAGAATGGATAATAGCATAAAAATATGTATGCGATATTTTTTATGTCAATATCAATACAAAAATTCTTTTGATATTAAAAAATAAAATTCGGTAATCAGAAAAATATATATATATAATTTAGAGATTATCTGTATACTAGAAGAACATAATCTCTTGGCAGACATTATCGTTTTTCGACGTACCATAATTTATTCCGATGAATAACTTGTAGTGTATTCCATAACAGAGCAAATAGAAGAAGTTTTTTATTTGGGTTACATGAATTTCGGCCCAAGCAATTTTCGGGCCGAACTTTCGGCCTCAAACGAAATTTTTTCTATCATAAAACTAGGTCATTCTCATCCTCATCTTCATTTCATACTGGGCCGAAATTCCGGGCTCCCTTTTATTTTAAAGGCTAAGTATCGTTAAAATAAAACTCGCCATATTGAATATTGTATACGCGTATTATAATCGTTATATTTCCTTTTATGAATTTCCATTGAACAAATATTCATGTTATAGATTATTTTATCTCTCTGGTCTTGTGGCGGATACGTGATTCCAAGTTGTTTATTATCCAACATCCTTTCATGTACTGTAGATACTATTTGTTGTTGACGACCTTTCACTAATAAGAAATGCTTATTTTGTATCTTCTTTTTTTCTTTATAATAAATATCCGTCTTCTCCAACGTCTTTTTCCGCATTTATTATCGATTGCAACCGTTTAAGAAAAAGAGACATTATTTCAACTGCATATACTTCCATCGACAGACAAGTCGAGCAATCTTTTTTTGCGCCTATCAATATTACTTGGTGGTTTATACAATGTACAAATTGATCGTAATTATATCAATTTTAACTACATCAATCTTGATCACAAGTATCAATGGATTTCTTTTTAGTCGCAAGGAAAAATGTCAAATATCAGAATATAAAGGTGGAAAAGATTTCAGCGGTGAAAAAATTATGGCAAATAAATCGTTTATACCTTATTTGAAATCAGTTGGTGCTGTGGCCAAAGGATGTAAAGTACGAGTACATGTTACTGATTCATATAAACAATTGAAAACACCAACTGAATATGTACTTGCATCACAAATGCCGTTAGCTTTGGGTCGTGGTATTCATTTTGATTTACAAAGTCCAAAAGGATCAACAGTATGCAATAAATTATGTATGACTACAGGTTCATGGAAAACATTTCCTGAAGCTGCTTGTTTCATCGATAATGTTCAAAAGAAAGGTGTTAGATTTACAGAACCAAATCTTTTACACGATGGTTATGCATCTACGTTAACCACATCTGATTTAGAAGCACTCAAAGTGGCAGCACAAAAATTATGTGCACCCAAAACTAAAAACACCAAATGTTAAATAAAATTTGTCAATCTCTAATAGACATTAATCAATATCATAAATTTTTTTTAGAAACTTTTTATTTTATAAATTAGCATCATACTATTTGACAAAATTATCCTTGAAGATTTAAAAAAATAAATAAAAATCTTATCTTATCTGGTATTAATTCTAATACTTCATTGATACCATAAAAAGATGAATTATATGTTAAAGATAATTTCTATCTGATCTATTAATATTAATTTTCATCTTCAAAAAAAACCCATTAATTAATTATTGATTGTTCAGACTAAATTACGAAAAACGAAAAAAACTACCTAATTTTCTGTGAAACAATTGCAAAAAAATAAAAAACTTAATCTGTAGTGAATAATTATTTAAAAAAATATGATTGTCGATATGTCAATAATCCTGAGATTCCATTGTAACTCTTAACACGTTTTTAACATGAGCCGAACTTTTAGGAAAGTTCAAATATAATATTGATTTCGAGTTATCACCTATATGAGAAAAAGAAGATATCTATATCTAGAGGCATTTCAACTAGTGGTGTAACCAGGGTATGGCATGGTTGGGCTTAACCCAACCACCGGGGATGTGCGCCCTAGCACTGGCCGCTTTTAGAAAAAAAATGATTTTTTTATAATGCTAGACACAATAAAACACTGCTGTAACGATCAACTAGGGTTGGAGTAGCTTGTGCCACTCTCGGAGGGATGTCATAATATCCACAACTTGGGTATCGAGATGAATACCCAGATAGAATACCATTTGGATGGATATCAATGAATCCTCAGAGTTGAGCAATTTGAGTGCATTTGGTGTAACGAGAATGGGTATCCATTTAAATGGATATCTATGTTTCTCCAGAGTTGAGCAATTTGAGTGCATTTGGTGTAACGAGAATGGGTATCCATTTGAATGGATATCTATGTTTCTCCAGAGCTGAGCAATTTGAGTGCATTTGGTGTAACGAGAATGGGTATCCATTTGTATGGATATCTATGCATCCTCAGAGTTGAGCAATTTGAGTGCATTTGGTGTAACAAGATTGGTATCCATTTGGATGGATATCTATGTTTCTCCAGAGCTGAGCAATTTGAGTGCATTTGGGGTAACGAGATGGCTAGCAGAAATGGATACTGTATTGTAGGAATACTGTCTTTATAATTATAAATAAGGAAACGTGATACTATGTTTAAATTTATTGTATTCATGTAGTCAGCTTTATGCCAATGTTTATCGATATGTATAGATTTGTTTATTGAGTATTGTAGATGGCGCGCAATTGCAGGTAAATGTTCGTTGAACAACTTGATTTTCACCTGATAACAATTTATTACGACTTTCATCACAATGACTCAATGAAGTCGTGTTGAAACTGTTGCATGCTGTGTAGTTGGTGTTGTTGTGGATTGCCACATGTATATTATATGAATTGTGGCTTATACTAATTTGTTTGCAGTAGGACCTGTGAGTAGGAAAATTCGTGATTCGTTCTCGAAAACATTTTTGAAAATGGTAGTAGCATCTTACTTTGATTTTTGAACTCAACTTATTGAATTCGACGGGAGCGGTAAAAAGGATGTGAAGATAAGTGCACCTGTGCGGAAACACTATCAATGAAAGACATCTATGACTATTCGCATACAAATCCCCTACCGAGTGGTGTAGCAATCCAGGGCTGATGACGAAAAAAATATTGATCAATATAAGCCATCAAACGAATATCCGAAAAGATTTCTCAAAACACAACATATTCCCATAGTATAGCATCGAGCATGAAATTATGAAGAACCTATCGTAATCGTTAACTCGATGATCGTTTGATTGCAACACATAAACTTCAAAAGCCCATACTCACTTATTTTATCACAACTATTTCACCGTTAGAAACATTTAGTTGAAAATCTAACTTGATACATCAGTGTGTTTGATTGTTAAAAGTTTTTCCGATTATATTCTTCTGCTCAGAGTTTACATTACATTACATTCGTAAAGCAATTTGATCTTCGATGCATTTCATATAACTAATCATATCGATACAAAAATTTCAAAAAAATTCTAATGAATTAGCCAAGTTTACATTCCACTTCAAAAAGCCATTCAATACCAACTCGGGACAAATTCTCCTCAATTTCTCAATATTAAAATAAAACCAAATGCACTCAAATTGCTCAGCTCTGAGGATACATAGATATCCATCCAAATGGATACCCATTCTCGTTACACCAAATGCACTCAAATTGCTCAACTCTGGAGAAACATAGATATCCATCCAAATGGATACCCATTCTCGTTACACCAAATGCACTCAAATTGGTCAGCTATGAGGAAAATGGGTATCCATTTTAGATATCCACTTGAATGGATATCGTGACTGGTATGTCGACGATACCCAGTGTTTGGATATTATGACATCTCTGGTTGCAAATCAGAAACTGCACTTGCATGAATGTACAACGTTCAATAAATCCTATATATATTCACTCAAAACAGCAGAATGCATAGGTTATGTATGATCTCTAGAAGCCTTATGTCACAAACATCCGGAAATCCCACTTGACTTTTCGCAATAAATCTAACAGAAACATCGTTTTCCCTTACAACCGAGTTAAACTTTGTAGCAGATCTATACTGAACATATTTCAATATCGAATTCCTATTGAACGCTGCGGAATCAATCCACTCAATTCAGAAAAAAATAATCTTTACGAGTATTTCTACGATCGGAAAGATGCAATTTCGTAACAAACAGTAAGCAGATACCCAGGACAAACAATCAGATACTAAGATCTGATAAGAATCTGAATCTTATGTCAGATTTTTCGACCTGGGTATTAGTGATTCTACTTATTTTTTCACCGATTTCCATTCGTGCTATTACTGATATTACCGTATATCCAATTTTTTGTATTTTGCATCATGATCTTCACTGAATGTCATTAGCGGGGATTTTTGACAATTTCCCCTTAACCAGTTTTCCTATATATCTTGTATAAATATTCATCATTTAAAGATTTCTTGTTCTCTATACTATATGAATTATCGTAAATAACGCCGCAAGCAATTATTGATACCGAATATCATTTCTGAAAATTATTACCGATTTTCGATAAATGATATAATTACAAAAAGACATTGATTTAATGAGAATTTCTTTGATGCTTTTTGTATTTTTCAGATTTCACATGCTCCCTGCTGTATGACATAGATGGAACCGGTACCGGAAACCGCCCGGTTCGGTACCGGTCTGGACTTTAGACTGGCCGGTCGAAACCGGTCGAAAGTGATCCATGACACATAACAGAGATCAAATTTTAAATAATATTTGAAGTTAAATCTCGATCAGTTGTTGATTCATGAACATTTCATCGAGAGATTAAGTTTCCTGAAACAACTAATCGACCATAGCTCACATCTTTAGTACCGATCGAAACTGGTAGACTGGTCTGGTCCGGTCTGAAAAAAAGTGGACCGGTTCCATCTATGCTGTATGATGCACGTGAAATGATAGGGAGTTACCTTTAAGTGCTCTCGATAGATTTAGGATGTAGACAGTGCTCCTTAAAGATCTTTGGGAAGCATGATTTCTGTGATTTTCGGTGTGATATGGAGTAGGTTCGTTTGGCTACCTGCATTTGTTTAGTGTGATGTTTGTGGAAATGTGGCACAATCGATGTAAGTAGTGTGCTCGCTAGCGGGCAGAGAGATTTTTGATGTATTTTTCTTTTTGTTCAAAATTACGGCCGTAAACGGTCGGTTACGATGTTGTTGCAGTCCTATACATTGCAGTGTTTGGTCGTTTCCTCTTTATGATACGGCCGTATACGGTCGGATACTGCTTTTAAACGGTTCTTGTGTTCTGCCGTATACGGCACGGCGATTTACGGCGCATACCAAAACGTTAGAATATGGGTCGTGTACGGTCGTAAATTCGGGTATAGGTGTGTATCTAGTCGTCGTAATGCACGACCTGGGTTAGAAAGAAATTCGAGCCAGTCAATCGAAATGAAAGTTAGAATTGTGTCTGTTCTGTGCAACAAAAGAAAGAAAGAAAAAGAAATTCCGGTTGATAACGCTTGAGTACCATGCTCGTCGGTCATGGTGGATAGAATTTATTTTATCGATTTATCCCAGGAGAATCAGGGTACGTCGGAATCGGTCAGAACCGATAGGTTCCGCTGAATTCCGACGATTTCCTAACTGACGGATTCCGATCCGGTTTCTGCCGGAAAAATTCCGTTAAGTTCCGCAAAATTTCGATCCGGAATTCGTCGGAAATCGACGAAACCGATGGGAATTGATCGGAAATGGTCTGACGAAATCTGGACCGGAATCCGTTAGTTAGGAAATCGTCGAAATTCAACGGAGCCGACCGAAAAGCAACGGAATCCATAGTGTCTGATGCCGGAAACGATCGGATCCACTGGTCGGATTGAATCTCCTGGGATTCGTGCATTGACTTCATCGCCTGTGCTATTAGAAACAGATCCAAATTTCTAATTTGTCTCATTAATAAATAAGCAAAATAATGACTCAAGATGTTCCACCATTATCACTTTCTGTAAGTAGTTCTCGAAAGTTTGTTAAATATTCTAATTCTTGCATGATTGTTATCGACACGAAAGGATTTCCCATGTAATAAAAACCGCATGAAAATCGGCGGTTAACCGCGGTTTTACCGGTCCGGTTACCGGCTCCCATTACCGCAGAACGGATAAATACCGCGGTTTACCGCAAAAAATGATCCGGTATTCGCAACATGGGTTAGATCTATTTATCAAAATGAGTCTGATTAACGTCGGTATCCTCTCACATAGATATAGCTTCTCAATTTGATTTCAATCAGATCAAAAAATGTACAAAATGAGAAGAGAAAATATTATTATCAATATACGTTCGGACGACGCAGCATTGAAGCTGTAAGGCTATATTCAAAGTGGTATACTAATCATCATTTATAAAGGGAAGCAATCGAATAATTTACGCTAATAATAGCTAATGGACAGAAGACATGCAATAGGAAAACGATACGACAGCATCTATGACAATACAGTGAATTAGTTAGCTGAAATATGAAGATTTTCCTAATTTGATACCAATTTTGTTGGTTCTTTTCATAATTCAACTGTTTGGATAATTTTTTCTCGTGAATAAAGGAAAATTTTCGCAATCAGCACGGTGCAACAAAAAAATTGAAAGAAAACAAATTCTAAGAGCTGTATTAGACTGAAGAAAATTAGAAATTGCTTGTAAAGAGCTCTATAATAATCTGCATTGATTTAAACAGGAAATCAGACGTAACACATTTTCTTCAATGACGTTATAGAGATTCTCCAACAACGAGTACATCAGGCAACATATGAAATTTCATTGAAAATATCTTTGTAATATATGTTTCGACGAAAAAAGTCAAATAAGAAATTCCTCTCATTCTTCAAGTAACTTGTACTCTCGTTGTTGAGCTCGTAAAATAGAAAAGCTTCTATGTCACCGTTTGTAACGCTCTCAGCATTAATTATCTTATAGATTCAGTTCAGATTTTTACCTATTGATTGTAAATATGGTGGGTACATGTGGATAAATAACCACAATTTACAACGTGAAATTTCTATGGAGAAACTGATTTAATTAGAATGCAATGAACCAGTCTCTTGCTAGTGATTAGTGTCTTGCTCTTTATTTTTAATATCATCTAGAACGAATCGAAATTTCAACTTTTGAAACTTTGGCACTGAAGTTTATTCAATCATTTATTCGTTGTAGGATCAAAAATAAATTAAAGGAATGGACTATCATCAATTATTTGGCGAATTAACACAAAAGGTACATGCTGCCATAAAAATTTTCATTGGTGGCAAAATAAATAATAATCAATTGAAGGTGAATATAAATTCTTCACATATGGAGTTTTTGAAAAAGATAGAAAATATGTGATGTTCGTTTCGTTTTCTGTTGTTGCTCAAAAAACAAATATTCATATTCAAAAAGAAATATTCTCACGAGTGATTTCAGCAGGTTCTTTTTATTTGTTCGCCAACATAGAGTAGCTGACGCAATGAAAGGGATCACAGTCAGACATTGGTCTCTCGAGCGTAAAAGTTTCGGCAATTGTTATCCCATCTATCGAAACATCCTATGATTAGCTTTACGATTATTGTATCGTTTGATCGACTAAAAGAACGTTGACCATTTATGTATCAATCAAGAGTATACGATATGATATTTTTCTTCGAATTCAATGAGATACAAGTCTTTTAGAATGCAGGCTCTTGGAAACTCAAATTAGTGTTAATAATTTCAATGAACAGTAATCCGGTATTTTGTATCTAAATGGTTAGTTCTTTCAATTTTCTTAAGAATCACAACATGGATAGAGCCAGGAATGGCTCAGCGGTCAGCAATTTTCTAGTTAGATTATTTTGAGGTTTCAATAATTGTGGTCACCTTAGGAACAAACTGCTGTATAGTAACTGTTTCACAATTATTTTGTACATAATAAACATTTTACTAGTCAACACTCGTTCAATCGTTGATACTTGACTGCATCACTGTATTTCAGCAACATATATCAATGAATTGTTGTTACATTTGTCAGAAATCATTAGATTATTTGTTTCTTTGCTTTGTTTAAGAAAAATTATTTTCAAATGTAAATCTTTCAAGTCACGAACGTAAATCTAGATCTAAAAGTCATTTTAGTATTTATTCATCATCTCTTTTTCTTTTTCCTAAATAATCATCATCATCTTTCTTAGATACAATGTTTGAAGTCGATTCTATTCGACTATCTGCTAAAAGTTTTTGTAATGCTGATTGTTTATCAGGATCAATATCCATCAATTTTTGTTGAGTGTTTGTTTTTTTTTTCTTCTTTTTAAATAGCTGAGATGTTGCTTGATTTCGATTAATGGATTGTGCATTGATAAAGAGTAACTGTTCAATACAATAGTTAACCAAATACTTTTTACATTGTCGAATACTGCCACCAACGTGAAGTGTTTGTATTGAACATTCAATGGAATCATTGGTTAATTTTGCAATAAATGTTGCTGTTGTTTGTAGCATCTTTTTATCATCACGAAGACATCGAACAATAGCAACATGTGTTGATGAATTATAATAAATAATAGAAAGATTTCTGGTAAAACGAGCAATACCTACATCACCATATAATCGAGATATCATTGTTTCAAATGTTGTATGAATATGTGATGACTTAATTATAGTTGTAGGATTAGAATTAAAATGAAATTGAAAAACAAAATAACGTCGCTTAACACGAACCATTTTAATATTTAATCTAAAAAAAAACTAATCATCTTTATGTTCTAATCTTTCATATTCTTTTCTAATTTTTTTTATTCGTTCTAATTCTTTTTGAGGATTTATATAATAAGGTCGTTTAATTTGTTTTGTATGAACACCAGTTTCACGATATTGTGTTCGTTCATCCAAATATACTTGTGTACATTCTTCACGAAATTTTTCATTATTAAACCTTCAATTGAGAATTTCAAAAACTAAAAAATCTTTTAATTTATTTGAATTACCATTTAGCGAGACATTCGTTCATAGCTTTAACTTCTTTGCGACATTTAGCAACTGCCCAAAAACCATGTTGTTCACCACACTTGCCGAACTCTACAAATACATAAATATGTGTGAAAAAAAGGACTTCAACTTGTCGTAGTCGACATATCTCACCATCAATGAAATAATGACATTTTTCTCGATGAGCTCGATCTCGAACAATTCCTGGTATAGAAACTTCTAATTCAACTTTACGTAAGGTTTTATCATCTGGATCACCTAGACAAGAATAAATTAATTTTTCAAAGCGTTTAATAGTTTTCTTCATGAATGCTTTAACCTAAACCATGAGGACCACCTCGATAACGACCAGCAGATACATGATCAGGTGAAAATACTTCTTTGTGTTTAGTGTTATTATCACTCATATCTGAAATAGTTCACTTTTTTTCTGAGCACAGCATTTTTATTTTATTTTATTTTATTATTATTTATCTTTTAAACGAACAACATGTACACATAATATTGTCAGTTAGAGTTCTTCATGTTGTGATAAATATTGGCGAAGACGAGTTAACATTTCTTTTTTAATGGTATCTGGTACCAGAGCTAACAGATGTACAGAAAAATGTTTTAGATGAAAAATTCATGAAAATAAACAAAAAGATTTACCACGACCCTTTGGTGTAATTTCTTGTACAAGTTCATCAACTGTAATATTTTCCAGACCTTTTTGTTTAACAATTTCTGCAAAATAAACATTATTCAAAATGAGATAGATTGTGTTGTGTCATTTTACGTATACTGGAAATATGACATGAATTCTTTAGAACTTTTCTAATATAAGATGAAAACATGAACTTTTTTCAAAGTAGTCTATGATCGAACAGAAATATCAGCAAGAAAAATTAGATTTGATGCCTTCAACTTTCTGACAGATCGATTCATGTTCTCAAAATAATTCACAGTAGATATCGTCAATTTTGAATCATTTTGACTTTACAAATGATCAATATACTTTGAATATGAAAAAGAGGAGATTAATCATATTAAAATCTGCATTGATTGCATATCTCATGTTCTCAAGATGTTGAACATTGTAAATAATCTTTGTTAGTACCTTTACAATATGCTTTCATTTGATCTCTCCATCCATGTTCCATCAATCGTTGTCTTAGTAGTTGTTTCATTCTGTATATGAAAAATATTTAAACAGATTATATTTTAATTTATGCATTAAAACTTACTGTTCTCTTTCACCGCTCTCAATTAATTTGGCATTTAATGAAGCTCGAATTTGTGCATTTCGATCAGCCATTTTTAATATAATAATCTGTAAAAAAAAACAATGACGACGAAGAAAAGAAAGAGCTAAATTCATCTCGGTATTGATAGAAAATGTTAATGATATTCTATTTTTGAGGGAAGAAAAAAAGATAAATACAAGATTAAAGGAAAAAAAAGAAGTCTTTTCAATTCTACAATTGAATTAATAGAATGGTAAACGAGTCCAACTTTGATAACGTTGAAAGAATGGTTTTATATCCCAATTATTTGTTGTCCAATAATATCGAGGATCCTATATCAAATTTCAATTTAGATTTTAAATTAATTAAAATTAACGTATTTTACATATTTCATAAGGGTTGATTGACTTTTTTGTGCATTTGGTTCAGTCCACCATTCAGAAAGATGAAGAAGACGATTGACATTAAACATACGTGTCCAAAAATGTTCATCTTGAAGTCTAATAAAAGCAAAGATACAATCAGAATAAAATCAAACTGAAAGCATACAAAGCACGAAATCGTTCTAATTCAACATCAACTGTTATTCGCCAATCCGGAAATTTATTTGTATCGTCAAAATTAAGTTGTTCAATATCAAAAACAATCTTAAAAGAAGGAAAACAACGACTTCGAATTAAATAATATACAAAAAATACATACATCATCCAATGCTTTTATTTCATTTTCATTATATTGAAGAATGTGACAGTAGGTACTGTAAAATGAAATTTTCATCGTTTATTTTTCTGTGAAATAACATAACAAACAAAAAATCAAAACCAACCTCATTCTTGGTAAAAATTCTTCTTTATACATTCGATCCATTGCTTGAAGCAATTCTAGCGAGTAAACTTTACTTTGCTTATGATAATCCTATAGAATGGCAATCGAAAATTTGTCAAATTTATGAAACAGAATTTATGGCTTTACCTTTCCGTTCTTTTGTAAATCTTCCCAAATAGCATGAGGATCTTTGTCGATGAAGATAATAAGACGAGGCATTTTCAAATGATAATCAATAGATACTTTATATTCCATTAAAAAATCATATCCTTTTAAATGACAATAAATCATTAGAAAATACAATAAGATTCAATATATATATGTATGACATAGAAAATATTTTTTTAAATTTACCTATTAAATATCGCCCTAATCAAACTTTCATCAATATAATGAACACTACTAATATCCATGACGTAAATCTCATGGGGTTAGTTTCTTTATATTATAAAGGCAGTTTGATCATGAGAAAAAAATTAACTACAATCGATCATTTGTTTTTCTTTTTATAACATACTTTGATGTTTGTTTTCTTAATAAACATTTCGAAAAAGAGTTTTGCTTCTTTTTTTTCTCGTTAATGACGGTTGTCAAAACAAACTCTTCATACTCGCTGAAGTTAAAAGAAATTTAGAAAGAAAAAAAAAGAAAAAAGGTATAGATTTTCTCTTGTTGGAAGTAGCTATTTGCTATTTTATATTTTATATTATAAACGATAAATATATATATTATCAAAACTAACAATAAGCATGAAATTTATTATTTAAAATCAATCGGTATTTCAGCATTCAACGTATTTCTAATATATTTCAGGTGATGATGAATCAAATTGTTCGATTGATTTTAATTGTTTCAAATAGAGAACTATATTCGAATTGTTATCATGAAATTTTATGTTGATAGTTGCTATCAAAGACCAAACTAGGAAGTTAACTATGATTGAAACAGGCATTGACTTTGCTTCGAAAGTGTGTTGCAGACAAAACAAAATTCTTAACACTGCTGCAAATAGACGTGTACTTTATCTGCGAGGATTTTTCCATATTTTTCATAGAAAATTTCGTTTTGTTTAGTTGAAAAACTGTATGTATCAATGTTTAGGATGAAATATTATTGTCACTTCAATGGAGAGAACGTTTCTTTTTAGATAATGTGACTACAAATAATCATATGTAGTGATAGAGTGTGAGTAGATTAATCGGCGATCTTTTTTTTATTTATTCGTCTTGTTCAAATATATCTCTAACCTTCAAATTCTTATTTACGTATACTTATGTCGTTGTTGAATGATTGAATTTTTTCTCGTTCTATTTTGTCTTTTCTTGAAAGACGAAAAAACTTACATTTTGTTTAGCTCTGTGGTTTCGCTATGTACGATTTCCATGGAATTTCATAAAGATAATAGTCTAGTTCGATTTAATTCTAATAATAACATGGACATCTAAGAACACAATGCAAAGACTGTCCTAGAATATATATAGGTCAGATCAAAGACCGCGAATAGTTGGTTTAGACACGACAAAAAAGAACTGACAGAATGCTATGAACCGGTTCTATACAAGAAAATTAAGTCTGCTTGCATTCCTGAAAAGTATTTTTCGTTGGAATAACTTTTATGGCTGACTTTGTTAAAGTAGCATTTATTTTAAAATAAGTCTTGAAAAATATTTCAATTCGAAGAGAATCTGTTTCTTTATTCAAAATCTGATGTAAATAATTTTTATTGGTCAGTGAACCTTTCAGCTCTTTTTTTACATAAAGTTTATCAAAAAAAATAATACATTCGAGGATAACTTTATATCAGAAGTTTCACGCGTGAATTATTTGCTCCTGTATTTCAAAAGACTCAGTTTTTTAGAGAAAGTAGAAAATGATTTTCGTCGCTATGTTATCTCTTAATTCGTAATTAGTTACCCAACTAAAAATTTCTAAAAGATAAGTTCACTCTACACATTGGATTTTTTTCTTTAGCAGCACGTGTTCATATAGAGGATCTAGTAAAGTGACCTATCTTTCAATTAAACCTTCGCATGATTATTAATATCACTATCTCTATGAATAATAGCTGATATATGAAGAGTTTTTTTGGATACATTTTAGTTTTCAATTTGATTCTCCACATAGAAATCAATACTTTAAAAAAGATGGTAACAAACAGTGAATGTCGAAACACTTTCAAAATACTGAAGCATCAAGGTATATGATATTTCTACTGTAGCCTCACTGTAATAGAAACGGTTAGACGTAATAGAATAAACTTGATCTGAAATCAGTTTTTCAAGTTGGATCTTAAGAAATTCATAGAATATCTCTTTTTCTCATCGATTGATTTTTATTTATTGAAAAAAGATAAATACAAAATTCCGTTGATAAACTATGATAGAAGAGGTTTTCGAAAAACAAAATTCTTATTAAAATAAGAAGTCATCTTATTTTTGAAATCTTTTTTGAGAAAAAACTGATAATCATCACAAGAAAACCGATATTTATTATAGCGCCGCTAAAAGAAACGATTAAAAACAATACATCTTTTTTTTTTCAATGTTTTATAACCTGGTCAAGTGCAGGCCGTCGGAACATACGTAATTTATACTCCATCTACAATTTTGTACTCTATTATATAGAACTCTTAAAAGCTTATTTCATATTCACATAAAATCTGAATACAATTGTGTAAATCTATTGAACAAATCTCGCGCTGTTTTACTACATCAATGAGGTTTCGGTATGAAACACATTTGATAGAAGATTTTATTGAACATTCGAATAGCTATTAATGATAAAACTAAATATCAGATATCATAGGCAAACTAGTTAATATCTTACTAATCTATTGTCAAGCAGTAATCTAGTTACTTTTGATGAAGTACTGATTTATTCTTTCCTTTTATGTCTTCATTATGTTCAATAAGTATGTTTTTCTTCTGAATACGCCTCTCAAATACAGCCTAGTACGAATATTGATCAAAATTTTATAATAAAAACAAAACGAATAGAAATCATGTGAAAATTGAAACTAACCGTCTTGACTAACATAACCAAAATCACGAAGAATATTGAGAATAGCATAATAACTCCAATATGATCGATCCATAAGAAGTCCTTGCCCTAAAACAAAAACAGATCAAAATAGATTTATTCTTATCTTAATAAAAATTTATACCAGTTGAAAACAAATGAGATAAGCCCATTCGTAATTGATAAGTCATTGTTTGTAAAAGTGGTCTTAACAATCGCACAGATGCGTGATGGTTCGGATTTAAGTGCCATTCTTCTGGTGATGGTATATAATCCCTTGGTAAACAATAATCATTATGAAATTGTCGTGTATTTATTGTGCCTGTTTCATCGACAAAATGCATTCGATCAACATCCGGTTTTGTGATAGGCAAAAATCCAATATGATTAGCTAAACGCTTAACAAGATCCGATCTCTGAACACCGAAATTAGATTCAACATGAAAAAATAATGAATTATCATGAATATTTGCCAGTGTATAATGACCACCTAAATAATAATGACGAAAAAAGTCTAAATAAAAAATAAAAAGGCATCATTTTAAAATAGTATTCATATTTTCTATATTACTATAATTCTTGTTAACATAATCGAATGGATGAGCAGGCTTTTCTGTATCTTTATATTGCATAGAGAATGTTCGATGATTTTTAGGAATAGAACATGCTGATACAATAAGTAAACGATGATGTTGATTTGCAAGAAAACCTCGCCGGAGCGAAGCAGCAACGCCGCTGCTCATTCTTGTATTGTATTTATCTTAAAGATTGAAATGAAATTTGAATTTTCAAAAAAAACAACAACAGCTCTTGTTCGAATATCTGTGTATAGATACATGCATATTGTTTATTCATTTATTTAGGCATCGTCATCAGCCATTGGTTGCTGATTTGACCACTAAGATTCTTCCCTTTCATAATAAACAATGACGAGTCTCCCATTTACAGATTCTTATTTTTACAGGAGCTTTTAACTTATATTCTTGACTCATTGAATAACATTTTTAAGTTTCAGTGGAAATACCGATGAAATGATTTATTCCAGAATGTTCGTTTTCATCATCCGTCTATTATTGCAAAAGTTCTTTTTCCTTAAATAATAGTTTTAGATAAATACTCAACCAAGTTTTGATCCACCGGTGTTTAAAAGAAATTCACACAAGTTGATGGCTACTGCTGTTCCTGATTACTTTTGCCATAAATGTCAAGTCCATATCGGACACGTTACAGTAAAAATGATTTCTTTGTCATGTATGATATTTACATAAATTTTTCTCGTAGAATTTCCAATGTCCACATTGTAGAGATACTTTTATAGAAGAGATTGCTTCCCAACATACTTCATCGTAAATATCCTTTTAATGATTTTATAATAATAAATTTAAAAAATAAAACGAAACAATTTTAGTCATTCTCGAATTGGACAACCACGTAATCGTGGTAGAGCACAATTTCATGGTTCAACACCATTTGGTAGTACAACAATATTTATTGGCGGTGGTCATCCATCTAACAATGTGAATCAAACTAATAATCCAGATATCGGAAACTTTTTTCAAACTGTTTTTACTCAACTTGCTGGTGGTCCACAATTTCCATTGTATTTATCGTGCTCATCTTTCGAAATGAATTAAACAAGTGTTTATTTTCTATTGTGTTTAGTGGCATGCAGAATAGTGGCGGAGGAGGAGGAGGAACAGCAGGTTATTTTGATCCCACAAATCTTGATGCATTTCTTACGCAAGTAAATACTTTTTCATTTTCTCTGTAAGTTTTCATTAATATTTTCTTTTTTGGTCAGTTCCTAAATCAAATGGGAGATAATGGTGGTCCAGCACCAGCATCTGAAAATCGTATCAATACTATTCCAACGGTGAAAGTAACTGCTGCACAAGCAAGTAGGCTATTTTCTATAATTTAAAAAGAAATCATGATGCCTTTAAAAAAAATATTTCTATTAAATTCTTTTAGGTGATAGTTTACAGTGTTCTATTTGTATGGATGATTTTAAAGAAAATGATCTAGCAAAACGTCTTCCTTGTTCACATCATTTTCATGAAGAATGTATATCGCGATGGCTCCGAATGGTAAAACGACACACAGTCTTTAATATTAATCAAATATAAATAATTTATTTTAGCATGGAACATGTCCGACATGTCGTGTAACATTAGATGGTGATAATACAAGTAATCGTGAATATTATAACTTTTTTCCAAATCAAGATCAATCCTCATCAACGAATGCTAATCGACGCAATGACGGTGGTAATAACGGATCTAGTTCGACTCCTGGATCAACTTTATTCGATTTCGATTAAATTAAAACATATACGATTTGTCATGTAATAAATTATATTTCCTTTTCTTGTTTCTTGTTTCTTCTTATTATCTTTACCTTTGTTTACGTTTTTTTTTGCTATTGCCTTGACTTTTTTCTTTGTTGAAAATAAATAAATTCATAATATACAGCTAGAAGAAATACTTATATGCATTTACAATTGAAAAAAGTATGAAATTTTTTTCGTAAATTCGTTGTATTACTTGAGATTAAATTGAATGCATGAAATTTTCAAATTAGAAATTCTTTGATCAAAGAAAAATCGTTTAGAAATAGTTGAATTAGATTTCGACGGTTGGAAACCTTCATCTTAGTGATTTCTAATCGTTATAAACACAAAGAAAGATGAACGGTCGATATTGACTCATGAGACAGACTTGAACTCTGACTATCCATTAGTCCGAATCATTGACTTAAAAGATTACAGAAAAATCAATGTCAGACGACATAGATGATTTTCTGTCTCGAGACAACTTAACCAGTAATATCATTTTTCAAAAACAAATTTTCTTGTCAGCTTGATAGAAAAATCTCTTAGTAACGTTTCTATAGCATAGACTTCAATGAAACGTGCGTGTTCCTAAAAGAGGTTATAATAAAGTTGGATAGTTGACAATATGTAGTAGTTAACATCTACGTTTCGAATTCCTTCACGATACAAAAAAATATTAATTAACATATCAATTATTAGTTTTTGTTTGTAAACAACTTTTTGTGTCGACTTTTTTTTAAAGCAGAAGAGAATTGTTGATACCAGCTGTTAAAATTCTATGAAACAGAGAAGTTGATTTTATTTTTATGATTGCGACGAGGGGAGAGAGGGTAACATAGTAACTGTGTCACTTCATTTTGTATCAAAGGCTTATTAATGTTTTGTTTTTCAAAAAACAAATTTTGGAAACAATCTTGTCATGTGTGAAATTCTATTATTATCATTTGTGATAAATTAATGAAAAAAGAAAAGCTTGCAAATAATATTTTGAAAAGAGTTCACATCGAAAGCGATGATAAATCGTTCGATTCTGAATAGTAGCCATGATGGACGGTGGTTAAAACAGGAAACATTTATTTATTTCGCCATGAACATGAGATTTCCAAACAATTTTTTGCTAATAATTGTGACATTACGCATGGAATGTGAATGATGGATACCTTAATTAATTCAAAAACTGTGCAAATTTTCACTAGCAACCAATTCAAAATCTTTTGCCATTCATAGATCAGTTGAGTTAAATTTGTAACTTATGAAGTAAAATATTAATTCAAATTGAATGAAATTATTTTTGTACAAGAATATTTAGCTACTTGTTTTATTCATTTTTGTCAGTTGATCATACTAATTTTCTAAAATTCAACAAGCGATGAACACATTTTCAAACAATAATTAGGATATCTATTCTTTATTGTTCGGAAAAATATTTGCACTATTCATTAGAATATATTTTATATTTCAGTTTATGAGTTTCAGAAGAAAAATTCGAAAATCGATATCGAATTGAAAGATTTTCCCACTTTTCTGAAGTTCGTTAAATCTGTTGGATATCTCATATCACTACTATTCGTTGATTATATTTTCCACATTTTTTCTAAAAACAACAAGAAAAACAAATCGATTACGTATTCCATACTTGCTGAATACAGATACATCACACTGTGACAGAAAGATTTTTCGGTTGGCGCTATAACATTTTTCCAAGTTTCTTCTAATATTTACATTAAGTATGAGGAAATAATCTATAGCTTCGCTTCGGTAATGATATTTGGTCTCGTCCAACATTCAGAAAAATACCAAGATTTACGAGAATTTTGGAGAACATTTCAAAAGTGACAGTTTAAAAAAAAACTTATAACATATTAGTAGACTTTTCCAATGTGATAAAATCTATGAAGAATAGAAAATAGAATGGATTGATTTTTCAAAACTTAATAGAAAATTTTAGTTCGATATCTAGACTTTTTTCGCATCGATTATCTTTTTTGTTACATAGATACGATCTGTTGAATCCATAATTCCAAATGAATTCATACATATTTTCATCGATTTATTCTTTGAACAATGATTATCAGTAAAAATATTTTCATGATTTCTTTTCTTTTCAATTTTGTCAACATTAAAAGAAAGTATTATTGTCCTACGGTAGGAGCGATCATCTCCCTGATGTTTTATTGTTGGTGTTTTTTTCCGTTAATTAACAGATGATGGACAACAAAAACAAACAACGAGCAGTATATTAACTGTTGCTTATCAAAAGATTTTCTTCTTATTATTTTACTGTTTAGATGAGCACTTCAGGAAATTCAAAGTGAACATCTTTGCCGGTAATTTTCTTGTAAATTGATTGAAAAGCTGGTACCTAAATTTAAACAAGAACAGAATAGATTTAATTCGATAGTCAATTCTAAAATCAAACCTTATTTTCAACAAGTGTTTGTTGATTTTTATCAAGATGAACTTTGAATAAACGAGATCCATCCAATTTAATTCGAATACGTTTGCCTGTTATCTCAGCTGGATAAACAAGATCGTGTAAAATAGCATCATGAACTGCAGTTAATGTTCGACTACAAGCGAAAAAAAGTTATTAATATACTAATCAACGGATAAATTGTATGCAGCAAAATAAACATACTTTCGTGGACGCTTTTGTTTCGATTGTGTTTTCGATTTGCGTGTTGGCTTTGGCAAAATTCGACGCTGAAAAGGATAAAGAATAAATTGATGATAAGAATTCAAAATAAAAATATCAACCTGTCCAACAAGAACTACAGTTTGATTATATTTCTTTTCGAGTTCAGAAACAAGTAATGAATGAACTCGTTGAAAAGCTTTTATTTTTGGCACTGGAATATAAATAACGAGGGCAGATCGTCCATCACCCAATTCAATTTTCTATTAATAGAATATTATTTTCATTCGACCATTCATAATTAAAAAATTATACGACAAACCTTGGCTCCAGTGATATAAAGTTCTCGTAATTGACCCTTGAATTGTGGATTACCTTCGAGTTCAGTCAGTTGCTAAATAAATAAAAAATATAAAGCAAAACATAAAGAGAAAACAAACAACTTTTTTTACATACTTGAGAAACATCAAGTTCGAGCGGTGTTGGTGGTTCACTACCACTTTTTACGATCTTAGTACCGGTACTCATTGTTGACAATGAATTTATGGTCAAACAATCTAGAATAAGAATAAAACATTGTACGATTGTAACTCTGTATCATCTAAACATAAAAATGAATTAGAAAACAACAAATGGATCCTCCACTACATTCCAGGTTTTATTACATTGAATCAAATAATCACGTACACTTTTTTAAATATTATTCATTGTATTTAAACAAATTTTTTTGAAAAATGATTTCTATTAATGAAAAAAATGATTTCATAGAAAATGTTTTTTTATACCAAAAATTTTCAACGGACGAATAAAATCAGCCAATCGAAAACAGTGATCTATAATGCACTGAAAGGGAAACAGCTGTTGAATTAATATTAAAAAAAGTAATTTGAAATAAAAATCTTATCTGATGGATCTGAATAACGGAAAGCCACTATCACCATGGAAAGCTCCATCACGGATATCATTAAAGCGTATTCGTCATAAAATAAATTCTGACTTGTCGCTTCAACCATTCTCATCATCAATAGTTGAAAAAAATTCTCAAAAACAAACTGGAAAACGAAATCGCAGTGTTATTAATAAATTTGCACTAGCACGATCAATATCAACGCCAACAGCAGATGAAAATTTTACACCACCAATAACAGAAAAAACAAATCATGATGAACATCTTCTTGCACGTTTGCATCAAATAATGCCACCACCAGTACCAAATGATAGTCAATTTAGTGCAGCTTTCAAAAGTTTTTCATTTGAAGAAACATTTAATAGTCCTGAATCAAGTAAGCAAAGAGAAAACGGAACCGAAAAAAAAAGGTAATCAAGACTTCATTTTATTTAGACCAAAGTTCTGATGAAATCGTTGCTTCATTTCCAATTGATTGGTCATTAAAATCATCATGTCGGTTCTATTCTCTTAATTCATCGTCGTTTTTAAATAATTTTATGAAACTTCGTTCTATTGATGAATCTCTTGCATTAGAATATATTTGTTCAAATATATCGCAAGATAATGAAAAAGCTCTTTTTCGCTCTCTAACATCATATTGGACTTATCCGCATATAGCTTGGCTACGATTATTCCCCCGTGCACAACAACAACAACAAACCAATGCTAATTTTTCATCATTGGACGAACAAGCACAAATCGTTTTACAAGATGAATGGAGAGTCGCATTTCAATCTCTTTTCCAAGCATTTCGAACAAAACATTCTTCATTTTTTTATATGTGTACACATACGTTTAATATTTTATTTCGAGAAGACTCAACATCACAAATTATGGCAATCATTAGTCCAACAACCAGTGGATTAAGATCAACACTTGAACGAGAAGGAATTGAATTTACGATGACTGAGTAAGTAAAAAAAACGAAAAAACTGCAACTATTTTAAGAAGTTATTTTTCAAAATTAAACCAGATCTTCTATTACAGCCAAAACATAGGCATGTGCAATGTCAGTCGTATGTTTGAGATGAAGAAGGCTTCATGTCTCGTAAAATATTCAAGCACTTGTTGTCTGACATAGACGCTTAAATAGTAACGCTTTCTCTAATAAAAGTTGTCGGTGTTGTGATCTGCAATTTCTATCATTACTAACAAGTAATAAAAGGATTCATCAAGATTATCTATGGTAAAAACTGATCAGATGCAATGCTACTTTAGGACGATAGATTGTTACAACAGATAATATTTGACCAATCAAAATTTGAATACAACACAAATCTTTTCCAAGTTATGAATATCAATAGAAATTCTCTGCCACAATTTTATTTTAAAACATTTCTATCGAAAACTATAATCGTATCGGTATACTTTCCATTACTACGTGAAAATACGACGTATATATTCTGCTAGTTCTTGATTGATGCATAAGTGTTACTGTCTATTTGAGTTTTAACCATCTTATATCTTGCAGTGACAATTTTTGAAAATATTTTCAATATTGATGAAATATTCTTGATAACATGTGATTGACGTTTTTTTAATGAGTTGCCTCAAGCTGTCATGTAGTTTAAATAATGCAAGTAAAGAAAAATTGCAATGGCATACGAACCCTACAAGATTAATTTTATTATTTCAGCTTCACTGAAAGCTAGCAAAGTGTACTTTGTGCTTTTACAACATATACGCACTTAGGAATGGAAAAAAAATAGAAGTCAAGAATATTGAATTGTTTCTTAGGTTCACTGTTAACGAAAATATTCTAGTTTTGGTTATTTTTCAGTGGTGGTGACTCATTGAATAACTCAGCAAATAAGAATATTGACGAAGAGAACGACGAAAATGGGGATGAGAATGATGTAACATGTGCTCAATGGTTAGAAGATATGGGCTTATCAACATCTTCTTCAACCAATTCAAATAATGATCGACGATGTTTATCATCAAGTAAAAAGCCTTCAAATGGAAAAACACGTGCAACAACAATTTTCATCCGAGATTTATCTTCTGTAAATAGTTTATTTAATTTTCTTTTAAATAAATCTCAACGAACATGCATGTCACTAACTGGACCATTGACAGGAATTCCTCCAACATTGATTTCACCACGTCCATTTCTTAATGCAACATTAAAATATTTAAATGTTCATTTTCAATCGAATTCAATGGTTACAATTGATGGTGGTCCTCTTTTACCGGATCGCATGAAAGGTTTATGGAATCTTTTTACAGAAAAACATCAACATATACAAATGATATGCACAAATGTTGAACGAACATCAACATTAAATTTAAATGGTGAACAAGGTCGAACTATTAAACAAATCTCTATTAATGATAAACGAGATTTACGTGTACAATTTGCAACAGTTTGATCATTTCTTATAATTGGCATACAATCAACCTTGAAGATTGTTTTACTTTTCATGTCAGATATTTTCATTCAACAATTTATCATAGATTATACTTAGTGGACTATTTTTCTTAAAAATAAATTTAAAGGTGTCTTGACCTTTTTTAAAATATTCTATGACTTTGTCACAGTCGAATCATATTTTCTCTCCAGAACTTTCTAGAAGCCTAAGATAATTTGCTAAAATAGAACTTATGAAATATCTTGTTTAATAATTGTCAGTTAAAAACTTTGAAATGTCAGAATATTACTAAATCTCTGATGTGATGTACTAATATTGATTGTTTCTAATGAAATGTATACTGTTCGACGAAAATTAAGAAATCAATAAGATAATACTAATTCAAATGAAGCAGTTTTTTGTTTTGTACAATTAAATATTCATTTTTCAAAGCATATACGTATTACGTAACCTAGAAATGAAGAATGACATCAATACGAAAGTGAAAAATCTATTTAAAAATACTCGTAAGAAGTCGAGTTTTCTATAAAAAATTGACAGTCACAAACAATTCAATAATGATTGATCATTAGAAATTATTGTTTTGAATCCGATAGAAAATTTTCGAAAAATCAATCGACGAAGACTCGAAATAGCGTAACGAATAAAAAGAAATAAAGTCATAAATGACAAAATGTAAGATTTTATTTCAAAACTTTATCAGAGTCAATATTATTTTAGAAGTTCACGTCTTGATCAGTTTACATTTCCAACAAATATGATAGAAAAGTGTGATGCAATCATATTGAACAGATATTATGAAATTTTCTTTGAATATTGTCAATGGACGTATAAAAACAAGCTTTAATGAACACAATAGATCAGCAATTATTGGTTCTTTTCTAATAAAAATAAAAGTTCATTTAGTTTCTATTTTACCTTTATTAACCATCCTATATTGTTATGAAACAACTATGATGCTTCTGAGCATTTTTATAGTCATTTTAGTCTAGAATCGATTAGTATTCTATCGTTATTGGTTGACTTATTGTTTTTTGATTGAATAATAGATAGTAGGATTTTATTTTAGTAATTCTTGTCTTGCGCCAATTAGAATATGGTATAAAACATCGATTGAAATAAATCACCAGACTTTTTTGTCTGTTTGCTATCTCTTTGTTTAAATTTAGCAAAAAGTTACAGAGATCAATAGATATATTTATATATTCCAGTATTCATGGTACTGGAATATGACCAAGGAGATTTTATTAATTTAATTGTAAATAACTCAAAACGATGATATATACTAACTAAATTGTTAATGATTAATTTATTTAATAAATTGGTTGCTTCATTTCGTTAGATTGTGAACCAGTTAGTTTAGATCATAGGAAATCTAAATCTAGTTTTACTTGAGAATTTCATTGAAGTCAACAATTCAAAATACTACATACATCCTTTTCTCGAAAATTCGTGCGTTATTATTGTTGTCCTTGCCTTCATTCAACGATTGAGATTATATCAAAATAAAGTTTTCTTTTTTTTAAATTACATTTTTCAAATGCTTGGTCAGCATCACTACTAAGATTTATTTGTCGATTTTTCAATGAATCTCTACATATAAAGAAAAGAATCATGTATATCATTGAATTCAAACACATGCACAATACATTGAAAAGAAAGAAAGAAAAAGACACGAGTCAATATTCCAGACACTGATCAACTGGTCGCAAATCGAAGGTGTTATGCCATGTATGAACACGTTTCATAACCACCGGTTTAACAGGACGTTGAGTAGAAATATGATGATCATTATCTTGATGTTGTTCATCTTCTGACCGTTTTATTTCTTGTATAAGTTCATTAGAATCTTGACATTGAAACTTAGGTGCAGTATTCGTTAATGGTGGTGAATGTCTTCGATGATGAAGGCGAGCTTTCAAATTTCCTACGCGATATATATGTTGTTCAGATGAGTGATTACGATGAAATAAAGATGCAAGTTTTGGTAAAATTGGTTTTGGAGGAGATTTAGTCACCGGTGAATAGATTTCATTGCTGGATGGTAAAGGTTTTTGTTTGATAAGTTTTGGACGTGAAAAATCATTATTATTTAAATTAAGATTTTCTAAATGTAGTGTATCTATTGAATTCGATTTACCAGGATTCTTCGTTGGTAAATTTTGATGATGACTATGATGAAAATAATTAAATAACGAGGCAAATGAACGATGTTTTTTAACATCATTTGTTGTCGATAATGATAGTTCTAAAAAATCATTATTACCCGATGTTTTTCTATCTGTTAAACCATTTGTATGGGTTATTGTTTCTGACCGTTTAAGATATCGATGCTTATTTATTGATGAATCTATATGATCATTTTTACGTGATTTCGTTAAATTCATTTGGTTTTCATTAATTGACATCTGTTTAACCATAGAATGAGTATTATTATAATTATAATTATTATTATTATTATTTGAATGTCGAAAACGATGAAAGATTAATGATGGCCAATTAGGAGATGACGATGATGCTGAAATTTGAGGATGACTGTTATGATCATCTTCTAGATAAAAAACAGCTGTTGCACTATTGGAGTCTGGTTCAATTATCTCATTTTTATCTTCAGTTTCGTCTTCTTCAGGTACAACATCTGGTGCTGTTGAATATTTAAAATCAGAAAATACGTTATAAAAAGTGTATGGATTGCTATTTGGAGAACATGGAGATGTTGGTGACGGTGATGGGCAATTATTTGTTGATGTTAAATCGTTCGATGATAAACGTGATTTTATTGGATTTGAATCATTACGATAAAAATCATCGAATGTATGAAGTTTTCCATGATAAGAATGAACAATATTTTTTAGCATTTTATTAAGAGTAAAAATCCATTTCTATCGAAATCAGCTGGATGAATACTGTTGTCCGTCGACGACGTGAACAGAAATAAAAATGATCACGATGCGCGCACTGACGGAGCAAGTTCACATACAGTCAATATATATGTACAACGACGACTAACAGAGAGAAAGACGAAGAGAAAAAAAGGGAAATAAAATCATTTAAATACAGATAGGGCATCGAAAGTAATTTTCACGGAGAAAAGCAAATGTATAAACGAAATGGTGTCCAATCGATAGATGCAGGAGAGAGAGAGAGCGTAGAAATTATTTGAGAAAGAAAAAAACAAATTATATCAATAAGCACATATTACCTTTTCAATTCACGTAGTTGATCATGCACGACTATCTTCGTTTTTGATTCACCTTGCCACAGATTTATACATGATGTTTCTGAATAAGAGTAATTATATGTTAATTTGGCATAAACAATTAGGCTATTTTTATTTACCATTCTTGTCATATGATGATGTCAGATGACTATTCGAAAATAATTTAGTTGACATATGAATATTGGTTTCTATTTCATCCTACAAAGTGAATCGTTATACTGATCAAACTAAACACATTTGTCGATATTATAATCATTTACAAATAATTGTTTTTACTACTAAAATACTATGGACTATAATTAGAAAGGGTAGTAAAATTATTATAAATTTGTTTAATGAGAGTCATGAAATCTTAGTCAACATATTAAAAGCAAATAGATGAATTCTACTTGATTCAATTTTTTGCATTTGCTTCTCTAAATCTTACTGTTTCTTCCTGTTCTTCATCTTTTATAAACAGTAAACAGTAAAGCCAAAGATTAAAATCTTGAGAATCTTCTTTTGCTATATTATTAATCGTAGCTGATATTTCTTTATTAATTGTTTGATTTGGAGCTGTTGGTGATGATTCATAGTGCATAAATGAAGTTTTCGAACTTGTAGAGAAGTTATGTTTAGCTTTATCAAATAGTAATGAATAAGATTCGTATGTTTCATTATTATTTGCTGCATGTGATAATTCAAGTGAGTCACTTGATAGTGTTAACAAAGATTCATGCGTATTTGTAGTATCTTACACAAGAAGTGCACATTTGCTCTTTTAATCAATGTATCTATGTGTTTGTGTTCGTGTCTTTCTTTAGTGCTTTTCCAATAATTCTCTTTATTAAACAGTTGAACTATCCACATGTATTTCCACTAGATATCGCTAGATGTATGAAATGACTTTTATCTGAAAAGTCAATATATCATATGAAGCAACTTCAACATCCTTGAAACTTGTTATATATCTTCATGAGGGGTGTCCAAGGGCTGTGGAATAGGTATTCCTCCTCAGTTCCTCCATAGGTCGCCGAATATTAAAATCAAAAATGCAATATTCATGATAGTTTTTCCTCTTATGTTTATATTTTCAGTGGGAAATTTAGATTCATGAATGCTATGGCATAAAAAGTATTTCAGAGAAAGCATTATTTTGACTTTTATGAATTGAGGAACTATGAAGGGGCTGATGGAATAGTTCTCGTTTTCGCGAGAAATTATCATGGCGTTGCTGATAATTCCTCTTCAACTTAGGAATTCCCATTTCTCAATTCTTCGACGCTGTTGGATATATGAATGTTGAGAAACAGAATATGAATTCATAGAGTAAAAAAATAAGAAAGAGGATGTGGAAAGTGTAAAAAGACTTGTTTCTTGTTAATAATCATCTATTAAGAAAAAAAATACGTTGTTCGATTCGATTGATTTTCTTCGAGAAAAATTCGTGATTGAAATTGACTGAATATAACACGAATATTTATTACGAACAGAAGAAACAGCTTATGTCTGATAGTGTAGACGAAGAGTCAAAGTTGAATCGAAGGATTTAGTTAACTGAATATAACTTTAAAGTAACTGTTAACTTTAATATTTTCTTCAGCTAGACAAAGCTGTGTTAAGAAAAATTCAAAAACTTGTTAGTGGTAACTCAGCTAGTTTTAATCTCGATTTGATTAAGTCATGAGAAGTCTACGAAACAGCATAAATCATGCCAAGTAATTATAGACGTTAGACGCAGTTTGTAAGCGTAAGGATACGAACAAAACAAGAATTGAATAAAATGAACTCATTCTTGAGAAGTTAACAAAGAGTTAGGTAATTCAGTATTTCAAAGAAAATAAAAATGTCATATGGGAGAGATAAAATTGAAAAGGTAAAATTGAATCGTGTATAAATCACTTAAGGTAACATAGTGGCAAGTGTTTATTTCGAACTATACAAGTTTCGAAAACGGAGACTGACTAATTAAGAGAAAAATAAAAGCAGCCAAATAAATGTATGCAGCGAGTGTAATTAAACAACAAGAATCAAAATAAACAGAATAATTTATATCGCAGCAATGTTCTCTGACTTCTGTAGCGTTCGTTAATATCTTATTGTCCACTCATTTTACAATTTTTTTCTAATCACAAGAGAAATTCAGAAGAGTGCTGCTAATTAAACAACTTTTTACATGATTTTAGTTGCTGACTGTAAAATCTTTAATTAAAATGTTTATATTTAAAAGTACATGGAAACAGTATTCAATTCAAGTGGATGCATATTAAAAAGAATTGAATATATTAAAAAGAAAAATTTCTCTAATTACTGTAGAATATTTGAGAGAGGTGATACATAGGTTTATAGTACAAAATACATAGACATAGTTGAAGTTATGTCTGATGAATTAAGTATTCGACATGCTACTTCAACTTAAAAGTGTATAAACGAACGCGCAAAGTTTTTGTGTGATCAATAATTGTGAAGTAATTGAATAGCAAAAAGTAAATATGAGGCCATTATCAAAATATTTTCCTTGCTAAGTTATTTTATTTCACATTTTTATGCGGCAAGGATTGATGAAACAACAGGAAGGTTTTAAAAAGTAACGTTATTGTGACTGAGACCTCGTATAAAATTTTCACGTGAAAACAATTTAAAAAGTTCATAGAAGATTTTTGGAAACTTTCTATAGATGCTAGGGGAAGAGTCATTGTTTTTCTTTCAGGACTTTTCCTAGTAAAACTGATACACTGTATATGTTTGTTCAAAAAGAAGTTATAAATTTTTGTCAAGTACCGGAAATCTGTCACACATAGATTCAAGGTATTACTTATTTTACAACGATAAATCTAAGTATATTCGATTTCGAGCGATTATAATAAACATGAATGAAAACTCATGCTAAAAAATAGCTTATGAATTCAATAGGCGATTTAACCATTAAGAATGTTATAAGATCGTATTATGTATTTATGTGATATAGATATTATAATGGTACGATCGACAGTTAACAATCTAAAAAATCAAGACGCATAATATAGAATTTTTTATTAGCAACAACAAACAGTGAGAGATTTCTAATTACGAAATGGAGCGCATGTAATTATTTTTTCCTAGGAAAACCAAACAAAATATAATTTAATTTAATATATAATGAGCACTATTCATTTACTCTTGCAATTGATTTTGTTTTGATTTTAAATAAGTACCATGTTATATTTTACTTTAGTCAATAAATAAAACACGATGTAAATTTTTTTAAAATGCTATCGATGAAGATCTCAAACATTCGTAATTTATAGTTTTATGATAGAACTGATAAATTTTTATTACATTAGACACATTCAAATATTTCGATTGTAGTTTGTTCGTTTTTTTGACATCAGCAACGCTGACTTCTCTTCAAATCGAAGAAATTTCGATAAATTAAGATGCCGACTTTGTTTTGTAAATATTAATATACAATATTTTGATGAAGCCAAGTTATTACAATACTTTAAAGCATTTTATTTTTATACTGCTTACTAAATAGAAAAAAACAGCAATATGACAATCCGATGAGGGTTGGGCTCAGTGGTAGAGCCAGGATTTTGGGCTAGGGGGGGGGGGGGGGGGGGGGCCAAAAAAAAAATTTGGGGTTTNAAAGTCATTTTGGATTTTTTTGGGAATTTTGACAATTTTTCTGGTGTTTTTTCGGATTTTTTTCGGATTTTGAAAGGTTTTTTAGATTTTTCGACAATTTTGAAATTTTTTTGAAGATTTTCTGGATTTTTTGGGAGATTTTGAAATTTTTTCTTGATTCTAACGGGAGTTTTTGAGTTTCATAGCGGGCAACGCTGGCTAAAACATGAAATTGCAAACATTACTACATATTTATATAAAAAAATGCATTTTCTAAAATCTCCCTAGGGGGGAGGGCTCAACACTGTCTAGGGGGGTGAGCCCCCCTAGCCCCCTGGTTCCGCCACTGGCTGGGCTGCTAATTTTACTGTAGATACTAGTGTGCAAATAAATATAAGAGAAAACATCGTCCGTTGTCGAGACACTCACTCAATAGATAACAGTAATTGTATTTAGCAAGGGGGAAACGACGGATTCCGGATTCCCTGGATTCCCACGAGATTCCCAAAGGATTCTCCAAAAAAATTCCGGAATTCTCACCATACTTGCGGGTTCCTCATTGTATCTGAA
Source organism: Rotaria socialis (assembly GCA_905331475.1). Taxonomy (NCBI): domain Eukaryota; kingdom Metazoa; phylum Rotifera; class Eurotatoria; order Philodinida; family Philodinidae; genus Rotaria; species Rotaria socialis. The sequence continues at coordinate 66,376 of CAJNYU010000694.1, read as the reverse complement.
AATAACAGAAAACTATAAAACAATAAATCAGAAGATCCAACTTTCTTTAATTTACTGTTTTTATTAACATAACTCTTTTATTTCTTAATTTTGCGATTGCCCAAAAGATCCAGGATTGCTGGTCACTGCTTTCAGACAGTGTTTCTACTCTTCGGCACGTAAAACCTGTCCTGCTGCGAAGAGGTGGATGTTCATTCGGAAAACCCGCATCCTTATTTGTTTGCTATGCGTGGTTTTAATTTAAAAATTCAAAATGGATTGAAACAGTTTAGGCAAGTTTTATACAGAATACCCGTGCCTATTTATACCTATTTTTGCTTCGAATGATACTCGGTAAACCCGCATCCATACATTGATTTTTAGGCATTTTCCGGAAAACCCGTTGTTATTACACTTCCGTTTATTCCTTTTAACTCCATTTTCAAAACTTTATTTCAATTTTTAATTGATAAGAATCAAACAAGACAGGAAAAGAAAAAAACACACTCATATCAAAACGTATATCCCTTTATATATTCTCCTTTCATACTTTCTCCCCCTCTCATATCTCATCACATACCGATGATGTTTCTTTTATTGCATAGTGGTGAATTTAGTACATGGAGAGGGGCAAGAGAGAGAAAAAAAAACATCAAAGAATGCAATGGATGATACCATAACGAAACACTAAGCAGAATATAGAAGATATATCGTAACTAAATTTATATCATGGCCATCGGCCATGACACCCGTGCCTACTATTTTCTTTTCATGTGAATCTCTTTCGGTAAACCCATGTTCACTGCTCTATTTCTCTTTGATATTCATTACCATGAATTTGACAGACCATTATAAGCCCTGAAAAATATCAGAGTGAATTAAAAAAAAACATCTATTGATATGTGAAGTTTAGATACATCTTGTAATAAGATTGGTATCAAGTCAACTGAGACATTAGAGAATTTTGGTTTTTTATCACATAGAGGGAAAGCGAACTATGAAATATCAATAAAAGAAACAAGAAGCAATAAAAAATAGCAGAAGTTGATCATGTCAAAATATTCCTAAGTATTTCTTACAAGCTTCTTATTAATCTAAGAACTGCTTTGTTGAACTCTCCTAAGTCGATCAGCTGACAAACGATTATTGGTATCGGTTAAAAGCCGGCTGGCTGTTTGTGAATATATTTTTTTTCTCATCAAGTTCAACACGAAAGTAGGACTTCGCAAGTGAGGAAGGAATAGTATCGCACACTCTCATTCCATGAAACTGAGATTTACCACTAGCTGAAATTGAAGACACATTTTCAGTTTCATCATCACATGAACTATCATAATCTAAGTTCGCTGCAGTATTGATCTCCGATCTGAATTTATAACTTGATTCATCATTATCAGATAAATACGATTCATCATCATCGTACGAGACCTTTTTAAATTTTCTATCAAACTGAGCTCGCACAAATGAACTCACTTGAAGCATTTCAGTTATTTTTTCGCTTTCTTCAAAGCGATATGAACATCAAGCTTAGATAGTAGATCATAAGCATCATCATATGCTTGACAAATTGTCTTTTTAATATTATCACAAGTGAGAAGAGATGGATAGACGCACTCAGAACTACGTTATTAGAAGCAATACTTTGTCGACATCGCTTGTGATGCTTAGGAAACTGTAAAGAACAGCTTAACTGACCAGATTCACTCTGATTTTGTATATCAGCAAGTACTGATAGTTTACCAGCTCGTTTAAGAAACTGTTCAGTAGTAAAATTAACTACTGTAGAAAAAACACCTGACATTGATCTAGAGTTACGAAAAGTTGCTTCGCAAGACTGTGAGTGATAATTTGGAAACCTAAGAGTAGAAATTGGCAAATCTTGCTGATGCACAAGTAAACAAATTGCAACAAGGCTATGAGCATTCATTTCGATAGAAAAATGAGCAGGAACAGTAATAAATAAGTTCTCTTTTGACATTTGAGAATGAGCTGCTGAAATGTCTTCTTTATGTACTAAATGCAGCCAGGTTTGCCATATACGGCATATAAAGACTGCTAACCAACTATGATAGATACGATCGATTATCGATGTATTATGGTCAATATAGGCGAGAGCTACACTACGCAAGAGGCGTAAATAAATTCGAGTGGCTAAAGAACCATCAATGTCTTCAAGAGCATTTATTACTTCCTCACGTAGGATTTTGTGGCAAGACTTATAGTTTTGCCTATCGCTCGGCTTTATATCAGTTTTTACAAGTCCATGGACAAACTTTGATTTAGTTTCTATAAGTTCATTCAGTACTTGAATGGAACCTTCTCCATTCCCAATCAACAGTGATGCTGTTTCCGAAAGCATACGATTACGGAGTTTAGCACATAAATGTATGGAATCTTGAAAACAAAATAAAACTTGATGAGGAGGCATAAAAAACCATCCTGACCAGTCCTTTGGTAAATGGATCTTTAATATATTGTTATGATTATATAACGGAGTATTAGTAAGTTTTGCAAAAAAGCCTGTAGTCAAACGCATTGCTAACAAGTATCTCGGATCGCAATCTGTAGAAAAAGCAACAATACGAACGTTTGACTCTTGAGACGTTTCAAAAATCCATATCCATCGATTAAGAATATCAATGGCTTTAAATGTGTTACTGATCCCATATGCGGCAAGGAGGAATGGTGATGTATATGGTTTAGATTCAATGAGCGGTTGCATCATATGAACATTTAAATAGTTTGACTTATCTTTATTGTCGAACCATTCTTTTAACACATCAAAAGAATATGTCTTAAAGTAGCCAGATTTAGGAATACCATTTTCGAGTGGAGTCGCGAATCCACCAAATGTGTTAGTAGCAGCACTATAACTTTCTTTACGACTGCTGTCGAGTCTTCTGAACAAACGGCGATCTAATAGTTTAAAGAATTATGATGGTGATTAAGTGCATCATATAGAAACTCGGCTTCACCAATGCACGCATCAGCTTTCTCAAGACTAAGGTTTAAGGTAGATAATGATGGAAGTGCGCCGGGTAAGTTCAACCTTACAAACTAGCGCGAGTTTCGCCCTCCTAAGATATACAATGATTGTGGAAATTGTTGCACAATATCACTGTATTGATAATTATTCTTATTTTTTGAAATATTATTGGAAATATTTTCCATAAAAGCGAACAGAAAAGATAATTATCTTGTGTATCATCACTTTCATTGAATTGATATGACTTTACTAAGTTCTTAAATAAAGAAATATTATCTTCAGTTTGTTTCACTATTTCCTTCTGTTGTTTTTGTTTATCGTTTATATCATGAAGAGATCGGATAAAACGATCGAAATCCATACGCAAACCAGGCTTGAGCATAATTGTCCCATCATCAAGATGAAGACATGCTCGTTGTGTTACTTTCTCTAATTCTCGATATTTTTCTGGAAAACAGGTAGAATATCATCTTCAACCAAAGCAGTTTATGTACTGTATCGATTGAAAGTATTTCCATTAATTCTTTAAAAACTTGACCATATTTCTGTTGAATCAACTCAAAAAACTTTTCTCCTTTGAATGACAAAACATCATTAGGTAAATCAAGAGGCGGAAATGATTTAAACATTATGTATTACCTTCGTAGAAAAAAATGTTATAATAATTTGTTTTCTTTTTAAAAAAACGAAATTTAATTTTGTATAAATTTAGTTTGATAGTAAATAACGAATGTGAGAGAGATTGTACAGTCACGTGTATATTTATATTGATATGTTTATCTGAAGACAAAAAAAGAGAGATGAGAAAAATAGAAAAGATGAAATAATTGGATCGTAAGACGAGAAGACAAAATTAATTCACATTCCTTAGAAACATATAAATTTGGTAGACACAACTTTTTTCCCGTTATCCGTCGATCGTTGGGAGTTCGTTAATCATATGATGACCATTGTCTTCCCGAAGTATAACGAATGATTGTAAGAAAAGAAAAATCAACTGAACACATGGAAAAAAAATCATCTATTGATGACTCTTAGGCACATGATTTCCGTGGGATTCCCCTTGAATTCCCAAGATTCCCAAGATCCCCAAGATTCCTATGGGATTCTCATGGGATTCGGAATCCCGGGAATCCGCCGTTTCCCCCTTGGTATTTAGCTTATCATATGAAGTAAATAAAAAAATAAATCATCGTCTCGTATACTTGTCATTCTTTTAAAATTTGATTATATTTTAGAGAAACCATTATTTTTATGTTCGATGGACGCCGATTTGAATTTTTGTTTGAAACGTTTTGCAGATCACCAATTGGGTGAAAGTATGAAGGGCATTGTCCAACTTCAACACATAACCTTAAAAGAATGAATACTAAGGTTATAGAAACGTCACAGAAAGATGACGCAGTAATATGCCAATAAGAAAATAAACTTGTAGAACAATTTTCACATGGTCTTACTGAGAACAATATGGCTCTTATTAAATATATCAAATAATTGAGAAAGGATTTCGGAAAACTCTTGATGACATCAGATTTGATCTTGATGCCATGGCTCAAATAGCACCCACGAGAAACAACAATCGACAAAGTAATGAAGAAATAAGAATGTCTAGTAATAAACTACGTCAACAAATCGGAAATATCGATAGTGAATTAACACATTTATTCAATATGATTGACTTCAACAATTCTATTAATTTTTCTTTTCACATTATACTGCGTTTTCGGCAACATTATGGATATGCGAATGAGCTGCGCCGACTAATAGGTAAAAATAACAATTCTAGTGATTCATTCGTTTTTTCTGAGAAGACTCAACTTATGCAATACATATTGAAGCGTGTAGTTCTTTGGATTTGTCGACAAAAACTTATAGACTGGCTTCGCAGCAGTCCTATATATCCTGTATTTCCTATATTTTAAAAATTTATCCTATAATAGACTATATTTTTAGCTTTTTTCCTATATTCGAAGATTCTTCTAAAAAAATTCAAAA
>CAJNYU010000694.1:14223-61162 GCA_905331475.1 Rotaria socialis | reverse complement strand
AAGAAAATCTTATTTCTTCATTACTTTTCAAAACTCAATAATATTTTTATTTAGCTGATTAGATATACGTGCCAAAACAACACATTATCATCTTCAATGCTGTTGCAGTGATTTTTCGGTGTCTAAATCTTTTTCTGGAATAAATTTTTCATCCTATATTTTTCTTATATAGTTCAGGGCGATCCTATATATTTTAGACCTATCCTATATAGGAATTCCTATGTTTTTTGAGAGAGCCGCTGCGATGCCAGCTGATAGACAAGCTTATTATTAGTATAAATGAAGATTTAACTCCTAGTCAGCACTTAATTGAGTCTCTCTACCACACGATGGGCATATCTAGTACAAATAAAACTATTCAATATTATATACAATATCGTCAAGAGGAAAGACATAATTGAACACAACAACTTTTGTATAATATGGAACTGGAACTTGTTGAAAAACATATCGAACATCAAGTTCAAGCAACTGAATTAGTAAATGCACTTAGTCAATTATCTGTGTGTTCAATAGGCGAGTTTCAGCTGAATATGAAAATTAAAAAAGCGCTTCATCAGGCAAAGACATCGCAACACATTGTGCCTATTTTAATAGATAATACTAAAGAAACAACAGGTAGGAAAGTAAATAGACCTCGATAAAGTTTGTTTATCTTTCACAGTCGAATATCGTCCATTGATAATACATCTTGAGGGTAACTACAACAGATTGGCATCGAATAAACATTCGATTCAACAATAGTTCTGTTCGGCTCTCTGTAAACTTATACAATTACCAACTGATTCGCTCAGTGTTGAGCGTATTGAAGAAGGTGGTGTTATTCTTCATCTGGTAATTCATGCACCTTATGGTTCATTGTTTATCAAAGAAGTTGCGGGACATGGAAAAAATTGAGTATCATCTGGCTCAAAAATTCAAACAATTCAAAAATGTTGCGAAAAATTTGATAGTAGGATGAATTCGATGGGTCTAGAGAAATTTTCTTTGCCCATTGAAAAGTGTTTGATGGATTTTAAGTGGAATAAAATGCGTATGATTGATAGCGGATCAATTGGTAATACTTTGTTGTTTAATTCAGTCGGTCAAGAAAATAAAGAATTCGTATCTCCAGATGGTAGTGTGAACTTCCTTTTTATTTGAGAAACATCTCTAATTATAAATCAGGATGGAAACGATTCGGTATTAAAGTAGCTGACAATGGCACTGCCTTCAACGCTAAATGGGGTTCATGGCATATTGCTTATCATGGTACCAAAGGTCAGCATGTACCATTCATTTTAACATCAGGCTTGTGTGTAGCAATTCAACAATACTCTACATCTAAAAATAATCAAACCATCTTTTTATCTCCGAGTATTGAATATATGGCTCATCCGCAACATACTCGAATATGGAGACACATTCAGAAAGATGATGGAAAATGTCGTTATTATCAACTCGTTTTTCAATGTCGTGTTAATCCAGAAGCAGTAGGTGATCCCAAATCTGAAACATTACTTCAAGAAACTTACAAGATTACGCGTGTTGATAAAGATTTCTGTAACGAAGAACTCGAATGGTTTATAAAAGCTAATGCTGCTGCAAAAGAATTCATTCATGATAATATTATTTGTTATGGTCTCATGATACGAGTGATTGATTGTCATCCGTATGATCTTCCAATCTTAAGTTGGTGGAAGAATACCGATTGCGGTGAATATTAATATATAAATTAATCTTTTGTTCATTAGTTAAACTTATATAACGATCAAGTAGTTTCTCTTTCTTGTCAGTATTATCAACAAGAATGCAATATTTGTAATGTTTAATGGTTTTCTTAAAATTATTTTAAATAATCTTTTATGTTACTGAAAAGTGTTAATAATTAATTTGAAGTCATATTTTCTTTTTCATGAAGATCACAAGACTTTCTCACTCGGCACTATCAGATATTGTTGATTCTATGCAATTTTATTTATTGCCCTAAAAACACCGTTTAAATCGTTTCCCGCACTACAGTGAAAAATATGGCTTGTATCATGTGCCTTTTGAATATATTATAGCTGGAGTAAACAAAATAACGATACATTAAAGTTGTATAAAGTCGAAGATAAAGCATTTTGATCTTCATTGAATTGAAGCTTTTCGTTTACTCAAGATTATATGTAATAATACCGATAAAACATACAGCACTAAACATCTTGATGTCATAAGAGTTATCAAAATTGAAACAGACCTTTTTACAACGTTTACCTTCAGTGAATAGAAAATCACACATCGATGATGTGATTAAGCAAGAGTTTCAGTGCAATAAGAATCAACGCTTATGCAACACTAAAAATAAAAATAGTTTGTTAAAGTTTATTAAAATAAACTCGAACTATAACAATATCATGGAGTTCCTATTGAAATATTATACTGAACGTCACATTCAATCGTGATGCTTTGTATGATTCCTAGGTTTTGTCCCAATCCATCTGATTAGTATCCTATAAAGTTGCTATTATCATATGGTTCTCATCTCAATACTTCCATACCTTCAACAGAACTCTTATGTTAATGTCCTTACAAATATCTTCATATTAATACCTTCAATAGCGTCCAACTTCAAGGACGTTGCCTATTGCATATACTTTCCCTTCGACTATAATGCATTACTATTTAAAAAAACGAAAGAGAAAATATTCTGTATGTATGATTTTCAATATACAAATAAAGCATAGTTCACGCTATACAGCATCTTCCTATTACAAATTGTTACACTAACTTTAAATGGTCTTGATTATCTAACTGAATAATAATGAATTTTCACAACTTTCACAGAAAAAAGCAAGACATTCGCACCAATTTGGATATTTGTATTGTAGAACTATCATCTATTTAATCTATTTTTACAATTGAATATGATAATCTAAGATATTTCAAATGTGCTCATAGTCGGTCACACAATATCAGTGACGTCTATGATCGACTCAATTAATGCTAACGATGATGATGAGATACCAAATAATTTTAGAGCTGATGGTAGGAATGCTGGGGGGATTCCAAGGTTTGTGTTGAAGAACTCTTTCAAAAATCTAGTGCTGGATTAGCATTCAAATGAGCTAATTTTTTCATTATCATTTTCTGGTGCGTAGCTAAATTCTCTAAATTTACACAAGTAGGTACATTTGGAAATTATGAAAGGCGGTTATGTTTTCAAATTAACACGAAAAATAAATTTCTATTTTCCTTTGTCATTTTATCATAATAGTCATTTTTCGTCAATTATCTTGTTCTAACTAAATCTGAGCTGTTCCAAGAATAGCTTCTTGTTAGATGCTTTCGATAAATCTGTATTGAAGCATATCGATTTTTCGGAAGATTAAAATTTTATTTTTTAATGGCACTTTACCATGGTTTTCCAACTCCTATCTTAAAAATGCACAAATCGGCGATTCTATTCAATAACTTGCCGATTTTTAGCTATTTACCGACTGCTTTACACTTAAGCAGCAATATCTGCTATTTTTACGACTTATCTAATCTATGAAAAATAATAGCATTCAATTAATTTATTTTGTATAACTTACTAATTTAGAGTTGTTATTGTTTGATGTCGAAAGTTCATTCAAACTCAGTAACATGTGAAGTTTTCTTCAAGTTCATCAAAGTTTTTTGTTTTAGAAAACCAACATTTTCGTCACCCAAAATTAATATTGTGTTTTTAGGTGCAACTATTTTTTTCTTGTATCATATTAATTTTTCGACCGTGTTTTTGGCTATGCGTTAATAATTTTCTTTGTATATTGTAAAATTCATTTGCTTCCATTAATAATTTTATTTAAAATGCAAATAATCAAAAAGTTATGAATGGTTTATTACACCGACAATTTCATCTCTTCTTTATAGAAGAACTATATAGAAAGTTGAACTTCACTCATTTTTTGTTATTCACCAAACGTGAAATTCTACACCATGAAAACGAATATTTATTCTATGTATTTCTCTAGTTAAGATACTTTCTCAAAGCTACTGTAGCAATTCGTATCTAAATGCTGAAGCTACAAAACTATCCTCTATACGAACTTGAATGAATAGTATTAACGTGAACACCTCATGTTGCCGTGTATAGTGCGCCACATTGTATTGGCAAGTACTGACACATACACTAACTTTTGCAAACCGATATGTATTCAGAAAACCAATCAATAGTATGTACCATTTCATCGTCTTTACTGGTCTCCACTCCTTGGCAATTTTCACTTTTTTAAGATGAGACATTGTCAAAAATCAAACTCTTAAGCCAATCTTTTTACCGTAATGAATATATTCTATTTTTTTCTCTTAAACTATTTTTATACGTGAGATGGAAGATATTAAAGTCTATAAACTCATATAGACAAGAAAAAAGAACATATGAATAATTTGTGTTTATTATAAGTTTCTTCTTCCTCATGAATACCCACTCAGACAGTATCAAACACAAAAGTAGTCATAGCTGAAGAATTGAATTTGAGCAATGATTGATCAAGAGCAACCAACTATATCTTTTCGTTAAATAAAAAAGTCATCCACCCACATGATTGAGGAACTTTTATCAAATTTTAGTTGTCTAATTTTTTTTAAATTACCGAGTAATTTAACTGTATGCATATGGACCTATTTTTTATGTTGAGTCTCTCTAAAAATTCATTCAAAAATACGTAATCGCTATCGATTCATCAGAAAATTTCGAGGAAGCTCTACAGAAATTGTTAATCAATCATTAAATGTCATAGAGTATGACAATAATATCGAAATTTCTGAAGTATTCCAGAAAATTTGTGTGCGATCGCTTAACTTTTATCTGTTAAGTTGCATTGCAAACGTAATGATCCGTTTTAAATACAAAAAACAAGTTCTGTTCTTTTCTGATTTTATTCAATCTTTGAAACAAAGTCAATGAAACATTCAATTACACCGATAAATGATATTTGTTGTGTGCTTAAATACAGAAGGAAATACGATGAAACAGTCATCCTTTGTATTAATGACTCATTTATATCATTATTTATTATTTCATAGACAGCTAGATTTAAGGTTTTCAATGATGGAATTAATTCAACTAGGCAAAGATGATGAGAAGCGACGATGTAAAAAGATGGAAGAAAAGTGGGACTGCGCACTGACGTTTTGCGTCAGTTGAATTTATGAGTAGAACACATAGTGTAAATTTTTCTCGGCGATAAGAAATACACAAATCGGTAATCGATTTCAATTGATTTTTATATAAAATTTAAATACTCGAACAAATTCACATATCAATACAGAACCAAGAATTATTTGATGAAAAGTATGCAATGGGGTAAGATTTTATAAATTATATATTAATTTGAAGCTTTTTCTAACGAATATGTACTTGCTTTTAGGTCATGAGAGCTTTTCAATCTTTGTTGTCTTCAAAAGTAACCACGCTTGCAAACATATTTTATCAAAATCATTTTGATACTCGTAAGATACTACGGCAGTTTTCGAAACAGCAGTAAACACATTTGAAAACCGTTAGTAACCTCGATTTTCAAGGATATTGAAGGCTTTAGGAACCACATCAGTCACAAGATCAGTTCTTCCCGATTGAAAATAGCTTTTAAAATTGTTTTCGCTATATTGATTGTCGGAAAAAAAGCGGTAAGGCACACTTGATTATTTGAAAAAATTGATTAAATATCTGTGAACTCTATTGATAACAAAGTCAAGTTATGCTAAGATATCCTAGATGTGTCGCAAACAAAAAATTGGTAAGATTCGCTAAATTCTATCGCTAACTCATCAATAAAAAGTTACATCAGATTGACTACTCACAAAAAGGATAAAACGATGTGCCACCGAGAATGTTCTACAATTGTAGACAAAATCTATGAGTTCCTTCAACTGGAAGAATAAAGTTTCGATGGTTTATACAATATGAGAGAATGTTGAAATCTAAATCACTGGAAAACGATAATATTGATTTAAGAAGCAGGGAGTGTAGAATTTCTGAAGAATGTATAACAAGACGACCGCATCATCTATCTATGAATCTGCCACTAGTGGTATTAGTGTGAATCAAGTATCAAGTATTGCATGAAAAAGCATGAAACTTTTCAGAGACTACCGTTCGATATCGCACATCTTAGTCAAGCGAAAACTTTTCCTCTACTTGCCTTGTATGAAATACATATTACGACTAAAAATTACCAGTAGTTGATAGAAAACAACTAAAATATTACAGTAACACGAAAGCTATTGCTAATCAAATGCCACGAGAATTATTGGATTTCGTATAATTTTATCCGGTCGACAAAGTTTGATCAGATCCCGGACTGATGAGCTACTAAAAGACATAATTGTTGAACATCATTTAATTAGCTGAATATGATTATTACTAAATAATTGATGACAACAATAAATAGTAGTAGTAGGAAAACATATGGTGACATTCTCTTTTTACTTGCCAAAACTATATCGAATTGGATAAATGAAGAAGAATGATTAAATTAAGTTAATCGATCATGTCTTTAAAACCAAGTGGATGATTTCTGTGTTTCTTGTAATAGTTTGTCTTTTGTTTTTGTTGATGACAGTAAATTACATATAACAAGATATCCGATAGAGGTCGATATTGTCTGGATTGCTACTTGACCGTGGTTGCACACATCTTCTCTGCATAGAATATTATCGGTAATCTTGAAACTGGAAAATTTTAAACGATCATATCACTAGAAGAATATCTATAGAAAATAAATACATTATGGAACTATTTCATTCGCTGATGACATTATCCTGTAACTTCTATATTATATGTATCTATTTATCTATTCCTATTTCTACATCGGACCTCTGTGTTCTTTGATGACTCATTCAGATGCGCGCTCTACGATACTAACTCGAACTGTCACTATACAAATTGCATTAGATAAAACATGTCTTTTGTTACACTTTAGACAAGTCCTATTAAAAAAATTAACGTATAAAAATATTGTTTTGCTTTTATTTTAGACTTTCCTTTATCACAGACGAGAAAAAAATGAAATAAACGCAAATCGTCATGTTAAATACATTTACCTACTTTAGCGCATATCGTTGAAACGATCATCATTAGTGACAGTCCATCAAGTTTTGTTGAGATTCACGTATGCATCATCTTATTAGAATTGAGTTCAATTGGAATTGATTAATCATGTTTATGATATATTAGTCAGGACACATATGCTCTAGTTTTATCTGTCAGCATGTGTTTAACCTCGAATCAGTTGATGACTATCTTTCTGTTTAAATTCTAACAGAAATATAAGCCATCCAATCTTGAAAATCTAATTTCATCTTCATCTTTACAATTTAATGAAATCCAATGTTATTAACAAATTTTTTATTTTTACTAGAAAAGTTTATTGATTTGAAATTCTATTGCAGATAAATGATATTATATGGAGGGTACACTTTTCAAATGGACTAATTATTATAATGGTTATAAATTTTAAGTATTCAAATATATATTGAAATAAATGTTTTTAATTTAAAATAGGATGGCAACCTCGTTATTTTGTATTGAATGAAACAGGTATTCTTTCGTATTATAAATCAAGTGAACTAATTCATGAAGGATGTAAAGGTTCATTTTTAGTACCTGCTTGTGAAGTTAAAGGTATAATCATTGATTATATTATCTAGCTATTTAATCATTTTCTTAAATGTAGTTCATCCACATGATCCATTTCGGTTTGATTTAATAATCCCAGGTGAACAATTTTTTTGTTTAAAAGCTAAATCGCAGCCTGAGAGACAACGTTGGCTTGTTGCTTTGGGTACATGTAAATCAAGAGGAACTAAATCTACAACATCAACAATTGTTTCAAGTAACAGCAGCAACAACAACAACAACAATAATAATAATAATAATCGTAATAATAAACATTCCATATTGACAATAAATCAATAAAATATTTAACTATTATCATTTTTTGTTATTATTAATTGATTTTTATCTTTAAGTTTCACATCTAAATGCAGTCGATCATGAAATCAAAATAAAAGTTCAAGAATTACATCTTTATGAAACTGTTCTTACACAACGTATTCATGCTATTAAATCAATTGCAAATGATACACCAATACCTGACATTAAAGTATATTCATCATATTATTTCTTTTTGTCTTATTTTAATTGTGTTTACATGAAATCTTGATTTTTTTTGAATATTAAGAAATTAGATGAATCAACATCGATGTTAAGTGTAACGTGCGATGCATTTATTCATACACTTGATGAATGCATTAAACTAGCAACCGGTAATTCATCTCAATCGTTACTTTTACTTTCTCCATCATCATTAACAGCCATATCTGATGACATATCAATACTTCAACAATCTTTTTCTTCTATTGATTCAACTAAGTTTGCTATTTTATTTACTTACTTTATAAGTAATTCAGTTCATTTCATTAGGCCGAAAAATTCAACAGAAACAGTTTTACCAAAACAAAATTTTTTTAAAACATTTTTTTCTGAGCTTTCTTATCCGTAAGTTTGTTTGAATTGAATTATTTTTAATAGATTATTTTATTAAAGATTTGCTAAACTCACTTCTTTAAAATTTGAAGAAATTCATTCCGAGCTTTTCCTATCGACATGTGAACAATATATTAATTTGATCGGTAAAACATTTTTGTATTAAATATGAAAAATATTCTTTTCATTCTACTAGAAAAATTCAATAGTAAAACATTTATTCCTTTACGTGCAGATGCTAATGGAAATATTAATGTAAGCTTACTCTGATAGCATACGCAGTACATATGCATTGATTTATGTATATATTGTAGAAATTAAAAAGAAAAATTATTAATGATCCGAATAAATTTCAAACTTTATATTCAATTGTTAATGATGAAATTATTGCAAAAACTACCAAAGAAAAAAATTCAGCTACTGATGCGCTTCTTTGGCTTAAAAGGTACAATTAATTAAATTTCAATTGAAATAGAAATATATGAATATCTTAGACAGATTTTCTATCTGATTTTTAAACGATCTAAAGATAATTTGCTGTTCAAATATAATTAACTTCACAGTAAACTTGAAACAAAGTTTACAACGACATCGTAATCGAGTTTCTGTAAGACAAAATTAAAAAATATCAGTATAAATCAGATTAATAAAGGTCAATAAAACATGTTCCTTTTTTTCTCAAAGAAATAAGCTATATCACAAGAATAAACTCTATGGAAAAGGTGAATATAAATAAATTCAATCATCGGGTGAATAAATATTAGGAAAATGATAATATACCAAAAACCGAACAGTAATCAGACTAAGTCTTTATTCCTTTTTTTAAAAATATTTCTACTAGTTTACGAGCTACGAGACAATCTTCAAGAATCACAAAAAAAAATTATAGTGGAGAAAATGGAAATTTTTAAACTTCTGTAACTCTGTTTATGTACAATACAATAACTATTATTTTTGTAGTAAAGGACGAGGGACGTTTTGGGGTCATTTAAATGACCTCATAACTCCCCTCGCCCTTTAAGAGAAAATCATTATCTGTGAAGTGAGACAAAAATCAAGCCCTTCACAATCACCCGTGCTCATTTTTCTAATCGGTCTTCTGTAGAAACTGAGATAGTGGGCTAAATTTATGTCATTTTATTCACTAAAACATTTATTGTAAATCAATAGTCCTGAACGAATCAATTATTAGTGTACTATTTTATGGAGATATATTCACTCTTTTATTCACTATATTTGAAATGATTTTCGTGTCTCAAAGTCTGTCTCGATTTAATTTACAGTTACAAGCTAACGAAAATTCTATTCATGAACGTTAATATTAAAATCTCAGAAAAATTTTAGAATAAAGCTTTGGAAAGAACATGAAGTTCTTAGCCTAATCCAATATTTTCGAATTTTTTCATGTTCCTTTGAAACATTGAAAAATGAATGAATATTTTGTCTAGTTATGTTTTTTAATAACCTGTTAATGAAACAGATAGAACTGTAAAATAAAAACTAATAAAAAGCTCGTTTTAATTTCTGTAGACATGTATTGTTCCATTGTTTTTAAAGGTAATTTATTTGGGAATAGAACAAAGTTACTAAGTTCTAAGGTAGGGGTGTAGCAGCTCTCAGATTTAAGTTCAGATCAAATGAACGAAAAAACTGTTCGGGCAGATCAAATCTAAGAACTGTTAGGTTCTACACTGAAATTACGTCTATATCGATATAGGCGTCTCTTATGGGATCTGATCTGATCTGCTTGAACAGCTCAGATCAGATCCTTAGAACTGTCTGAACAGTTCTTTTGATAGGAACTAAAACTGAACTGTCACGCCCCTACTAAGTTCAATGAACTTGATATGCAGCAGATGATTTTCCATTTGAGGTCTACGACTAATTTTCTATTAAAAGACTGCATTAATTGTCACCTAAAATCTATACTGAAGAGACGCATACAAAAAGTTTTTATTAGATTTGCAAACACTAATTTAATAGAGATGCATGATGAATATGGTTTATTTTCTATTTAAAATATAGATTACATGAAAATAACATCTTATTCTAAACAGTTTTGTTTTTAAATGTTATAGAAGTATTCATTTTCTTGGATGTTTCCTTCATGAGTATGGTCAAGACAACCAAACTGTTGAAGATGCTATGAATAAAGCATATGGACAAACATTAAAGCGTTTTCATGGATGGATCACGCGAGGAGTCTTTTCAGTAATCGGATTTTTAAATGCAAATAAAAAATACTTCAATGGTCTAATATTAATTGTTGTAGATCGCACTTCGATCAGTTCCATACAAAGAAGAATTTCTTATGTCGCTTGCTGTCAACTCGAATGATGCTCGAGAAGTTCTTTTCGAGCAACAGGTCAATTGTTTGTATCTTAAAATTCAATATTTTGTCTTTTTATCTTTTAGATAATGAATGAAATGCTTGAACATGGTTTAAATATGAATAGTGTTGTAAATAAAATAACAGAGTTTTACATTGAACATGAGCTTGAATCAGATGAAATTATTGGATGACTTCTCATGTTGTTTTTCTTTCTTAAGTAATAAATTAAGCTATTTTAGATATAAAAAAAGGATACCATGAAAGTAGCAATTAACCAAGAAACAGATAATAAGTGTTTATTATCACGTACAAAGCGTCGGCAACTTGAGAGAAAATTAATTAAAGCGAAACGAAATGCATGGCATCATGGGGAAAAAGTGATATATTTCCTGTTTTTCAAAAATTCTCTATTAAAATAATGATTTTACTTAGATTCCGATTTCTATCGATACTCTTGCATCTTCAGTTGAACCTGAACATGATCTAATGAAGAAAAAGAAGAAAAAGAAATCTAAAAAGAAATCATCAGTATTAACATTTGATGAAAAAGTTTAACTATTATTTGTTATTTTTGTTATTTTAAAATTTTTGTTTTTTGTACCTTGATAGGCCGCTCAAGAAATTCATCAAAAAATCTTACTTGAAGACAATGCAGCTGAAGATGCTCATATAAAAAAATTAGAAAAGCTCTTGGGTATTAAAGCGAATAAGAAAAGTTATTTACGTGGTTTTATTGATGACGGATTAGATTATTTACTCGATTTTTGTGATAAAGATCGAAGAAAAGAAATTCTCGTTGCAGAAGGTTATTGGTTTTATTCTTTTCTGCCTCATCATTCATTTAGTGATATGTATTAGGTGACGAACAGGGAAATGCTTGGTATGATGAACAAGATGAAGATCAACAATGGTTAGCTAATAAACAAAAACAAAGAGTAGAATTGGTTAATCAAAAAGAAAATGAACTAAACAGCATTAAAGAAGAAAAAAAGAAAAAAACAACTGTAGTCAAATTTAATGAGCAAGTTCAAACAAAAACGATTGACGATGACTCAATCGAAGAGGAAGATGACTCAATCGAAGAGGAAGATGACTCAACCGAAGAGGAAGACGATCCACAAGACTATGATGAAGAAGATTTCGATCAAGAACAAAGTTTTAATAAGAAAGAAGAAAATGATCATGATATTGAAGATAGTATATCTCTAAAAGAAGATATTTACGGACGAATAATTGATGTTAAAGGCGATATCGTTAAAAATAATTCAAGTAAGAATAGTTAACTGAAAGAATAGAATTGTTTCTATTGTTGATAATAGAGGAAAATATATGCAATTCTTAATATTCAAATGAGAATATTCCCATTTTATTGACCGAGAGAAACACTAATTAGTAGACCCATGATTGAAGCTAATCGATTTTTAGTGAAAAATTTCAAAACAGATTATTATTGACTTGAGATCGTTTTGTTTCAATTGCTGTGATATAAACAAAAAGTTTGATTATATTAGAAGCACTTTCATAGTCCCATTCTAATCATAAAACACAACGATAAAATTAGCCCTTCGTGTCTTTTTTAATGCATAACACCTTGCAAAAATGAAGTGAAATATTGAACAACCAGAAGATCTAGTTAGGCTGTTGACTTTTGAAAATAAAAATTTCAATGTTTCACTAAAAATTAACATAAACTTGTTTCAGGTACACTTTATATTCCTCCTGCACTTCGTCAAAAGTTAAATTCATCGGATGATAGTTCTAATGTTGAATTAAAACGACGTCTACAAGGTCAATTGAATCGTTTAAGTGAAAAAAATTTATCATCAATATTAATTGAGTTTGAATCATTTTATCGTTCTCAATCTCGTGCATCTGTTAATTCATGTTTATATCAATTATATCAAGATAGTCTTATATCATCACTTTCATTGACCGGTGAAAGTTTACTTGCTGAACATGCGTTATTGGCTTGTCTTCTTCATTCGAATATCGGCTTAGAAATTGGTTCGTGTTTATTAGAAAATTGCTTACAAATATTTATTAAACATATTAATGATGAAGTATCAAATAAAACGAACGATAATTTAATGATATTTATTTCATATTTATATGTATTTCATATGACTAATGGAAAAATCCTATTTGATACTGTTCGATATCTATTAAATTTTGATCAATTGAATGAAAAACGTCTTGAATTGATTCTTTTGTTACTAAAAACAATTGGATTTATCCTACGTAAAGATGATCCATTACAATTAAAAACATTTTTACAGGAATTACGAACAAAATGTTCATCTTCAACATTATTATCATCCTCATCAAAACGTATTGAATTTATGATGGATACAATAAAAAGTTTAAAAAATAATGATGTTAGAAAATTACCTGGTGGTTTTGAGCCTGAACGTATTGATCGCTTAAGGAAAATTTATCGAAATTTAGTTAAAGATAAAACAGTACAACATGCTAATATGCTTAATGTTGGTTTACAAGATTTTTTAAATGTAAAAGAACAAGGACGTTGGTGGATTGTCGGATCAGCATGGCAAAAGCAAACTTCTCAAGATAATAAAAATAATCATAATCAACAAGTAGAACAACGCTTTAATGAAAAAATTACAAAATTAGCTAAACATCAACACATGAATACTGATGTGAGACGATTGGTCTTTGGAACTTTATTAACAAGTGAGGTAATTTAATATGAATATTATCTGTAAACATAAATTTTTTTCAAAATCATTCTCAATTAATTAATTAATATTCTTTTACGATAATTTCAATAATAAAGAAACTTAACGTATGCAAAATTTATAACAATAGATTCAACGAGAAAATATCGTTAATAAAATTTGTATTATTCTAAGAAAAGTCAATACGAAGAAGTCTTTTTGTTAATCATATTTATGTTACTCGTGACTATTAACCCTTAAGAGCCGAATATCCCTTGAAAGAGACATTTGAATAAATGAAATAACAATCATAATAAGATTTTGTAAACAAAAGCCAATATTTTTCTGGACTAAGATTATCTTACAGGCCATATCGACATCAAAATATTTTTTTCGGGTGACTCTCAGACGGAACAGTAGGTCTTTTACGACTGATGATTATTTTTAAATCTCTTCTTTTTCTTTAAATTTTGTTTGTTCATCAATGGAACGTGTAGTCTTGTTTCTTTTATGCAACATCCTGAAACATAACGTTAACCTATTTGATGAACTCATTCCGTTATTTTTTAACCGATCCGGTGACAAAAATTACGCTGTTTTAAATAAAAATTTTCATGAACGGAATTTTTAGCTCTCTAAAAAACGAAAAAAGAGGAATTTTAGTTTGAAACTCTGTGTATACATAGTTCTAACCATATTTAGAGTACTGTGAAATTTTCAGCGACAACGGCTCTTTTTTTTTAGAGACACAAACCGGTGAAGAAAAGCTGATTTTTACCAATTTTTGCAAAATATGACCAGCTTTCTAAGATATCCAATATTTCAACAAAAACAACATCCGTTTTGAGTGAAAATTTTAGAGTAAATTAAACATAATGAAACCCATTGATGAACAAAATTTCAAATAGAAATTCTTTTCTTTCGGATATTTCTAAGTAGGAGCATTGTGTAGTTCCCGAAGGAGAGCAAGACAATTCTTTTTAATGATAGTATAAGTATGCTGATGGTTCATAAAATCTATTTTTGTGATTAACTCCTTCCTATTAAAAGCAAAAACCATTTCGGCTTTTAAGGATTAACACTGATAAATAAGAATTTGCCACTTTTATGATATTAAGAAAGACTGATAACATAAGAATTCTGTAATTTTAATCAATTCGTGAATAACAATGTCATTGATGTTAGATTTAACCTAAGTTTTAATATTTGTTTGCATCAATAAAAAAAATGCAACCGATCATTTGTGATTCTTTGTAAAAAAAGATGATTATATATCTTTGAATTTATCATTAACGAATGAACGAAACATTTGCTATTTTCTGCTGTGTAGCAATCGTTATATTAGACAACAAAAACGTTAAGTATTTCAAATTCGAATCTGTCAATTAGAAAAAAAATTTAACTAATTTTTAGTTGTTTCTAAAATTCGGAGATCGAAAAGAATTCAATCTATTAAATTTTATTTTGTTGCATTTGTGACAAACAATTAGACAATAAATATTTTTTTGATATCTAGCTCTTTGTTTACGAGTTCCTTGTTGATCAATCTACAGTCTATGAAAATCCATCATATAAGTTTACATTTTAAAAATCATTTTCAAACGGTCATCTATACATTAAAAGATTTAGATGAAAATTTTTGTGTTTTTAAATACATTTTAGCCATTGCTTCAGCATATAATTGAAATATATAATTGAGTGTATTGAAGCATGTTGCATCAATCAAAGAATCGATGTCCAAAGTAGACTAGTGCATTTATTATATAAAACGAAAGATAAGAATATAATAAAACACATACTGTAGATTCAATATAAATTTAGTAGATATACAGCCAACTTGTAAGAGAAAATAAAAGAAAAAATGATCTGAAGTTGTATTTCTTATTGAAAAGAAGTCTAGATAGAGTGAAGATTTCTCTTATTAGTGATTATTTCCTCGTCAGAAAAAACCCTAGTCAAATAGATCTTTTCCGATTATATAAACTTTATTTTGATGCATACTGAACATGTACATCATCTCATTCAATATATTATTATGAAATTATACGTGCTTTCGATTGTATTAGAAATAGTGTGAGTGATGATGTCATACGATAGACAGTAAAAGGAAATGTTCTTGCTTAATAGAGAAGAAAACATAAATAAATTTTGAATATTTTAACTGTACAGATCAAATTTCAACTTAATAAAATTATTATTTGATATTCAGAACAAGAATATATTTACGTTAATTTCTATTTGCGATTTTCTCTTAAACTAATATTTAACATGGAAGTTTTTATTTCTTGCAATTATTCAGTAAAAAGAAAATTTTGAAAATAATTAATTTTTATTCAATATAGGATTGCGATGATGCTGTCGAAAAACTTCATAAACTCAATTTAAGTAAAGTACAAGAACGAGAAATCATTCATGTAAGTTATTATTCTTATATTTAAACTGAAGCATTTTTATTTTTGTTTTAATCAAGGTTACAGTTCATTGTTGTTTACATGAAAAAGGTTACAATCCATATTATACATTAATTTTACAACGATTTTGTGCATACGACCGTCGATTTCAAGTAAAATTAACTTGTCTTATATTTATTTTAATTTAAAATATTTAGATATCGTTGCAATATCATACATGGGATAGATTTAAAGATCTCTCACTACTTAATGATAAACAATTAGCAAATTTTGGTTCAGCACTTTCTCAATTATTGTTATCGAAATCATTAACACTCAATGTATTCAAAGTAAAAAGTCATTTATAAACTATATAATTACGTACTATCAGAAAAAGTTAATATAAATAAGATCACGTAAAAATTTACAGAACGGTTCAAAATTCTTACATTCAATGAGGGAGTTTATTCATATTGACGAACATGTACGACAGTTGCAGTATTTAGCTAAACAAGGACCTAAAGTTTTGTTTTTATGCTGTTTACGTTCACAGAAAAATTTTACTCTAATACTGCTTCGAAATAAAATATTCACATGATGTGGGTCTGTTACAATATATCCATTCTGTTTAAAATAATATTATGATTATCATAGAATGAAAACAGAAGACTATTTTGATAAGGCAAAAATTTCATCTATACCGAAATAATATAAATATACCCGGCGTTTATTCATAGGAAACAATATTCATTTCATTAGAATAGTGTAAAATATAATATTTTACGTGTGCGTATGAACAGTTTAAATTATTTTTTTGAAATATGCAAGTAAAGAAGAAATAAAAATGGTCATATAGTATAATAATATGAGTACAAATAAAATAACAATAAGAATTAAGACAATAATTCAATGTTAGAAAATATTAAAAACGAGTGAGAAAGTGCACAGGGTAAACTAAGTGAAAAAGCTTCTTTATGATAAGAAGTATATATTAATTGGGGTAGGTTTAGAAATTAAAATCTAATTATCTTTCTGGCCAGCCAATTCGATGGACTGTTTGAGTACTCTCATTTTTTCTGTGCGTTCTTCAATGAAAATGATGTCATTTTATCTATTAATTAAAAATAAGAAGGAAAATTGTGGTATTATATTCAGATATTCATGCCTAGTCAAAATTTAGTATCAGCTGTATATGTATATATATAAAGTGGTGACAAAAATTTTAAGAACAACGTATCTTTGATTTTTTTTCTATAATGCGAAGCATCTAGCTCAAATTCAAATCGTAATTTGATTATCTAATGAGGTGCTCTATCAAATGCATCATCTACCAAGATTTCATTGATGAACTATGATGACCAGGTTTCTAAAAAGCCGGACATGGCAATTTTCAAGTCTCAGAAAACTTTATTGGGCGTACTCTTTAACAGTACCATCTTAAAGAGCACAGAATGCTGATTTAAATGAAGGGGCGCCGCGTTTTCTACGACCTTCCATTAAAAAGTTACAAGTATCACGAAAACCGAAAAAAGACGTTTTTTCGTCTATTGTTAGTGGTTTTCTGATAAATTTTACTTCTTTTTCTCTTTTACGATGCTTGTAACTTTTTAATGAAAGATCGTAGAAAATGCGGCGACCCTTCATTTAAATCAGCATTCTGTGCTCTTTAAGATGGTACTGTTAAAAAGTACGCCCAACAAAGTTTTCTGAGACTTGAAAATTGCCATGTCCGGCTTTTTAGAAACCTGGTCATCATAGTTCATCAATGAAATCTTGGTAGATGATGCATTTGATAGAGCACCTCATTAGATAATCAAATTACGATTTGAATTTGAGCTAGATGCTTCGCATTATAGAAAAAAATCAAAGATACGTTGTTCTTAAAATTTTTGCCACCACTTTATATATATGAATTACAATCTTGAGAATATAACAAAACAAGTTCTTTGACAACCATTTGCAAAATATATAGATAAATTGAAAATCGATATGTAAGGGTAAAAGTGAGCTGAACTTTGAAATAAATCATTCAAACAGTCTTTAGTTAGATTAAATTAATTTCTTTTTTTACATTCTCATTTCTAGAAAATAAATAAATATTAACAAACAGAGACCAATTCGATTAAAATTTGCATTTCATTTTATGTTTTATTTTCAAATCATAGAATTCATTCAAAAAGCAACTTTCACCCGGATGTTTACAGAAATTTCTTTAAATATAGATTATTGTTCGTAAAATAACATATTGAATTTTTTCTTTTGATTAATTTCATGCATTATGAATTTTGATTATAATATCTTCGTCTTGAGAAAAAGTGATAAATCGATTTTAACGATATTATCACTTTATTGAAGGAAAATATTACGATGATACCAGACGAAAAATCTTCAAAAAGTAATAACTAATATATTTTATGAACATGTCCTAAGTTTCTTCAACAGTGGAAAAAAATCTTAAATTGTTTTGTTTTTATTTTGAAGAATTTCAATTTCATCGAATTGACACCATCAGCACGAACATTTTTAGTCGAACTGTTTATTAAAATATTCGATAATACAGACGATGGATTACTGAAAAGTATTTTTCAATTTCCATCAAAACAAAATTATAAATTTGTGAAAGACGCTCTAAGGTAAAACAATTCTCAAAAATCAAATGTCCATTTTATTGTTATAAATTTATTTTTAGATTATTTCTTTCT
This sequence comes from Rotaria socialis, assembly GCA_905331475.1. Classification (NCBI taxonomy): domain Eukaryota; kingdom Metazoa; phylum Rotifera; class Eurotatoria; order Philodinida; family Philodinidae; genus Rotaria; species Rotaria socialis. The sequence goes on along the minus strand of CAJNYU010000694.1, from coordinate 42,572 downwards.
CATTTCATTTTGAAAAAATCGAATCATTCAGAATTAGTTCATCGTCGTTGTCAAATTGCGATTGATCAGTTGTCAAATGAATAAGAAATTTATCTTTGTTTTTTTTTGTTTCAGATGTATGAAGATTATTTTTCCATCGATGATATTTTATCAACTCAAGAACGTATTCGTTGTCAATTACTTGTTGACATACCAAAGTTAGGTTTTCTCGAATCTTCATTGTCTTCATCATTAAGCGATGATAAAAAGGATCAAAAAGAAGGATCAAATCTTTCATCATTAACAGCAAATACAAAACTTGAACTTCCTTACTGGATGGTTTATTCAATATGTAATTGTAAAACAAGATTTGCTTCACTACCTGAATTACCATCAATATATGCACGAATTCAACGACAAATCTTTGATGCTGACGCATCTGTCGTGGATTTAGCTAAACAAGCTCCACATTTCTATCGTCAAGGACGTCATTTATTAGAATTAAATTTTGATGAAAAAAGACAAGTTGCAACAACACTTTTAAAAACATATCAACAGAGATTTCGATCAATTATGGATTCAGCCTTTCATTTAGTCTTATCGAATGATCATCACCATCATGAAAGTATGAAACAAAAAACAGCAAAATTTGAAAGACAAGAAAAAATTGTATTGCTACTGGGTCAAGCTGCTTTTCGTGATTATGATAGACTGATTAATAATGAAACAAGACAAATGTTACCACCAAAAATTCAAGGAATGACAAACGATCTGACTAATGTTCTTGCTGCGGCAATTAATCGAAAAAGAAAGAGATAAATGTTATGTATATAGATGTATACGTCAGATCTTTTTTTCTCTCTATTTTTGTCTTAAAATAAAAATATAGTCAGATCTAGTTTATATTAATCTCATGTAGTGGAAATTAAAAAAAACAGATAAAATCTTTAATTATTTTCTAGAAATAATTCATTGCGACTGTTTCAACAACCAATGCATCAGTACACATGCATGAATGGCTTCGTAATAGACATATAAAGTAATTCAAGAAAATGTCTGTTCGAGAATTATATACTAAGGTATGTAGAATTATTTTCATTTTTCTTCTTTTGTGTACTTGTCGATTGAATGTTGTCAATCATTGCAGTTCTAACGTTTTGTGAATATAATCATCGAAATGCTTAAGGTTTTTGAGAAAAAAAACAAAAAAATATTGCAATTATTAATTTCTTTCCGTTGTTTCGTTTGTGTTTGCATTTCTTTTTTCAATTAGACGATTCGAACGATCGTTTTCAAGTTCGTATTATTTGTCAACATCCCATTTTTGCTGTGCTATATTTAGTTTATGTTGCATGATTTTGAATTAAAATTTTTTGAAACTATGAAAAATATGCTATAAGAGTTTGCTTGAGTATTCTTTTTTCTTTCCCTTTTTTGAATATACACCGAAACGAAATATTATATTTTAGGGTGCACGCATCTGGTTACCAGATGAAGACCGAGTTTGGCGTGCTGTTATTGTTCATAAAAATTATGATGGCAAAGGAAAACTTGAAGTTATAACATCTGAAGGAGAAACAGTGAGTTAATTTGATATTGATCACATTTGACATTTTTTATAATTAGGAAATCCTCCCAATCAAATCTGACTCTGACCTTCCTCCATTACGAAATCCTGAGATTCTTATCGGTCAAAAAGATCTTACTGCATTATCTTATTTAAATGAGCCTGAAGGTAAAATAAACATTGGTCTTTTCTAAAACAAACAAACAAACAACTGTTTAATTTATTTAGTTCTATATAATCTTGAGTCTCGTTTTAATAAATCTCAAATTTATACAAAATGTGGTATTGTATTAGTTGCTGTAAATCCATATGAAGTTTTGTCAATCTACGGAAACGATACTATTCAATTGTATCGTGATCAAGATGTCCAATTATTAGAACCACATATATTTGCTACAGCGGAATCAGCTTATCAATCAATGGTTAGTTTTTCCAAGAATCAATCGATTATTGTTTCTGGAGAGTCAGGAGCAGGCAAAACAGTTAGTGCAAAATATGCTATGAGATATTTTGCTAATGTTGGAGGATTATTAGAAGAAACACAAATTGAAAAAAGAGTTCTAGCATCAAGTCCTATTATGGAAGTGAGTTTTCTTTTATTATAATAAGATATTAGAATTTCTATAAGTGTTTTAAAGGCTATTGGAAATGCCAAAACCATTCGCAATGATAATTCTTCGCGTTTCGGAAAATATATTGAAATTGGTTTTTTAAAAAATCATATTTGTGGAGCATCAATGAAAACTTATTTATTAGAAAAATCGAGGTAATATGACCTTTATCAATGTTTGAAAAGTTTTCTTTTTCTCTGTTTCTTTTATCAAGAGTTATTTACCAAGCATCTGATGAACGAAACTATCATATATTTTATCAACTATGTACACAATTGAATCAATCTGAAATGAAATCTCTTGCTCTCTGTAAATATTTTTGTTAAATGTTAAATTTATTTTCCGAAATATTTTCTGTTAATTTAGTACCAGCGAATAGTTTTCGATATACATCAGAAGGAAATGCAATAATAATTAAGGGTGTTAATGATGCTGAACAATTTTTAGAAACTCGTGAAGCTCTTACACTTCTGGGTATGTTTCTTTTAAATCATTTTTTTACTTTTTTTTAATATTAATGATTGATCAATACATAGGTATTGAGAATAAAGTTCAAATGTCAATATTTCGTTTGTTGTCATCGATACTTCATTTGGGAAATGTTATTATTAATGAAAGTGACGGTGAAGGTGAAACAACATTTGTTAAAGAATCTGATAGATCATTTTCCACATTTTGTTCTCTTCTAAAACTCGATGAAAACCGTATGAGAACATGGTTATGTAATAAAAGAATCAAAACTGGTGCCGAAGTTGTCAATACAACACTTAATCTCAATCAGGTATTATTTTAGAATGGATTCATTCATTCATTCATTCATAATAAAATATATAATTATTAAATGATTTAAAAATTGTTTGTCAATTTTCGTAGGCTTTATTTGCTCGAGATGCTCTTGCTAAGCACATCTATTCACAATTATTTGGATGGATTGTTAACGAAATAAATAAATCGTTAGAATATGTTGGACAACGGCAATCATTTATTGGTGTGCTGGATATTTATGGGTTTGCTCGTTATTCTTGTATTTTTAATGAAAAATATTTTAGATTAATATTTTAATTTTTAGCTTTGAAACATTTGAAATGAATAGTTTTGAACAATTTTGCATAAATTATGCAAATGAAAAATTACAGCAACAATTTTGTCAGGTAAAAATAAAATATATCTGCTTGATTTTATTGTAATAATATAAATTGATCTATTGGAAAATAGCATGTATTCAAACTTGAACAAGAAGAATATATGAAAGAAGAAATTACTTGGTCATTTATTCAATTTTATGATAATCAACCATGTATTGATTTAATTGAGAGTAAATTAGGTATTTTAGATTTATTGGATGAAGAATGCAAAGTTGGTGTTTTCTTTATTCTTTTCTTTATTTTTTAAAAACTAAAATATAACTATAGATGCCAAAAGGATCAGATGAAAATTGGCATAGAAAAATAGTTACTCAACATGGAAAACATCCTGATTTTTTAACAAAAAAATTAACAGCTAATTCAACATTCATTATAAATCATTTTGCAGAAAAAGTTGAATATTCAATTGATGGATTTCTTGAAAAGAATCGCGATACCGTACTGGAAGATCAATTAAAAATGCTAAAAGAAAGCGGGGTAATATTGTTAGATTGCTTTATTTCTTCTGATTTTTTTCTCTTTTTAGTTTGATTTTGTTGTTCAACTATTTCTCGAAGACGAAGATACAATAAATGCATCGAAAACATCAGCATCAACTAAATCATATCAAGTACAAAAAACAGGAACATTACAAGCAGCATCCAAAGTTCAAGCACAAAGAAGAAAAACTGTTGGATCACAAGTAAGTTTATACAAAGAGATACTTTGTTTTGATCAAAATGAATATTTTCAGCGTCTTTCGCTTGGTTCTCAGGTCGGTTATATAGACAATATTCTGTTTTTCTAATGTTAAATAAAGTGCCACTTCAAATACACATCATTCCTACTTCTCAACACGAGAATATATTTTGTTTGATTTTAAGCACAAGGTGTTTATTTCTTTTTTTTATGAAAGACTTTCTAAGACTGAACTTTAAGTCAATGAAAAACTCTTACTAACATATCTTTTGCTTTTGTTGTTTAATTTGATTGCCTGAAAACTTCTTTTTAAGTAAATAATAAATTTTATTTTTTTATTTTTTTTAAATTAGTTTCGTGAATCATTAACTAGTTTAATGGCAGCATTAAATTCTACTGAACCACATTATGTTCGTTGTATCAAGCCTAATGATCAAAAGGCTCCGTTTAAGTAAGAAATTTGTTTTTCATGTTAATTATTATTTTAATCTATAATAAGATCTTCAATTACAGATTTGAGCCTCGTCGTGCAGTACAACAACTACGTGCATGTGGTGTTTTGGAAACTGTTCGTATAAGCGCTGCCGGTTATCCATCTCGTTGGACTTATCATGATTTTTTTATTCGATATCGTTTGCTAACTCGCTCATCATTAGTTGATCGTACAAATCATCGTCGAACATGTGAAAATATTCTTAACAATTTAATTTCCGATAAAGATAAATATCAATTTGGAAATACAAAAATTTTTTTTCGCGCTGGACAAGTTGCTTATTTAGAAAAACTACGTTCAGAAAAACTTCGTGCTTGTACTATTAAAATTCAAACAACCTATCGTGCTTATTATGCTCGAAAACGTTATTTGAAAATTCGACGTACAATACTTGTACTTCAAACATTATCAAGAAGATATATAGCTAGAAAACATGCAGAAAAAATTCGTTGTGCGCGTGCTATTACTACATTTCAATCGTTATGGCGTATGCAATTAGCTTATCGTAGTTTTCAAACACTTCGTTGTATTATAATTGATATTCAAGCTCATTGTCGAAGTAATTTAGTTCGACAAAATCTTCAACAAAGAATGATTGAACGAAGTGTTCTTGTACTTCAATCATCGATACGTATGTGGATTGCACGTCGAAGATTTCTTTCATTTCAACGTGCTATTATACTTTTACAATCACATCAACGAAGACGCGAAGCTTGCTTAGAAGTTAAACAACTCCGAGTTGAGCAACGTTCCATTCAACATCAAAAACAATTAAATAAAGGCTTAGAAAACAAAATAATTTCATTACAACATAAAATCGATGAACAGAAAAGAGACAACGAACGCTTAATACTCAAAGAACAAGAATTTGAAAATTTGAAAAAAGAACTTGAACAATTTAAAGTTCAAAATAAAGAATTGAAACAAAATTTAAAGAAGCAATCAACTTTAGAAGAAGAACTTCAAACGTACGAGAAATTTAGTCTTTGTTGTATTGACACATTTCTAAGAATTCTTTTGTTTTTATTCTATTAGACTTCGATCAGAAAATGAACGTCTTAAATCTGATAATGTGTCAATCCGTTCGGATTTAACTCAAACAAAACAATTAAAAGATGAAATTATCTTAAAAAATAATGAATTAATTTCACAATTAAAAAATGAACTCGAAAATAAAACAAAAGCTATTGCAAAATTAGAAGAACAATTACTTGGAGATTTATCAACACAAGACTCATCGTTAACACGTGTTAAACAACTTGAAGAAGAATTAAATACTGAAAGACAACAACGGCAAAGACTTGTTATTGAAATGCATAGATTAGAACAAAAATGTGAAAATCTTCAAAGTGAATTTCAAAATGGCAATGTTAATGCTGTAGAACCAGCAGTATCTGATTCAAATATGACTTGGGATTCGAAATTTATGGATACACTTGATCTATATGATTTACCCGTATGTATTGCTATTTTTTAATCAGACATGTCTATGATAAACATTTTCTACATGTACATACTAGAGAGAAATTGACGTAATTCAAGGATGAGAGTTTTATCTGTCCTCCTCTGTTTATAATAGCACAACAAGGTTTTTTTCCGTTGTAAAGAAAAATGAGTGATGAACTAACATTAATGAATAATTCAAGAATTGTATTGATCAAAGAGAAAACAAGGGCAGAATCTTGCATTATTAGTACAAGGTGCTTTTTTATGAGACTAAAAATTGTTAATAGTTTTCGATCTTTTAGTGTTACTTTAACGTTGCTGTACTGTTATTATTCTTTCAGTCACTAACAGATTATGTCAGGAAAAAAGAACTAGTCGTTGTTGAACATGTGTTTAAGAAATAGATAGAATGTTTGAAGAATGAATTATATTTCAATTTATAGATCTAAAAATTGTCAAATATATTTTGGCATCTATATGAAATATTCTGCGACTAGAACTACACTGATTCGTCAATACGCACATTATCTATCGTATATTTTTAGTCCGTTAGAACATTAAACAGTAAAACGTTCAAATGGAAAAATCTATTGAGAAAAATATTTGAATAGTCTTCTACTAAAAGATGATTTTTCAATGAGATGTCATTTCATTAGGAACAAACTTTTAAACTCGTGAACTAGTTTTTAAAAATCTCTTTAAAATAATAATGTGAACTATCTAAAAATTCTATATCGACAATCTTAATTTATTTTTAGTTTACTTTCTTTTTAATCTGATTGAAATATTAATTTTACATGACAATTAAATACATGCTTAATAGTTTGTATGTTGAAACAAAACAAGTTTTATCTGAAAATAAACAAGTCAAATAAATATCACGAATTTTTAAACTTGCGGGAATTCAGATTAATTAATTCCCACAGGCAATCAAAGTAAAAAATGAACAAGAAAAAGACCTTGCTTTTTTTTCATTTTCATGATCTTAGTAGGAGAACAGAAGTTAGTAGATGTTTTCTTTCTCAAATCAGATCAAATTATTCAAGCATTCTTATTTAAGTAGTCTATAAAAGAAATATTTGAAAACTTATTTATGTCTTTCTAATCGAGTATATATCTCAATTTGAGTTATGTCGGTCAATCTTCTAATGACAAAGATGACAATAATGATTAATGCACATATTTACTTTTACATTAGGATCAAGGATCAATGGTCAATGATGGTTTAACTCCTCGTCGTCCACCTCCTCTTCATTCATCTACTGTGAATAATCATCAACGTCTTTTAACAACTATGCAAACCAATGAAATGTTCGAGGATATTGGTGAAACAGGTGGTGGCCTACTTCTTCGACTTCAACGACGTCTTAGACAACTTGAACAAGAAAATAAAACAATGATTGAAGAAATTGATAAAGGAGTAACGAATTCATCGAAATCAGGTACAATTAAAAAAAATTCATTATGGCATTTGGATGAATTAGAAATGGAAAAATTAAAAAACGATTTAAAAGCATTAAGAGAACAAGTACTTAAAGGTGATGAAAAAGCAGCTAAAGAACAATTGCTCGGTACGATCAACATTATTATTAATTATTATTTTTAAAATGTGATTTTGATTTTATTTTAGCTCAATTCGACGCATTAAATGCTGAGTTAGACCATCGACGTCGTGAACAAATTGAAATGAAATCAAAATTACAAGAACGCGTTATGCAACATGAGAATGAAACGGATGATGTTATTGCAGCTGACGCTATTGAACAAGCTTATCAAAGTCAAAAACAAATTAATAAGTAAAAACATGTTTTTATTTCGATATTATTTTGTTTTATTTTCATAAAAATAGAATGCTCGAACTTGAACTTGAACAATGTCGAACATCATATCAACGTGAATATGAAAGAACACAAGAACGTTTAGCACTACTTGAAGTAGAAAACATTCATCTATGTCAATCAATTGATAGCAATACAGCTGACAATTCGATGAAACAACAGATAGCTAGTGTCATCAATGAAAATCTTGTTTGTTCTATATTTTGATTAGTTTATAATAGCTATAAATACTATTTTGTTTTAGGAACTTCATCAACAAATTGAAACTAATCAAGTGGAAATTCGAAAATTGAGACGTGTCATCAAACTTGTTAATAAAAGTTTTTCAGCAGGTTAGTTGAGACTAACAGTTTTGTAATTAACAAAAGAGAATTTTCAAGCCATTCGTTGTCAACAATTCATGAGTAATAAGTATACATTTTTTATGTCACACTTGTGTAGAAAAGTATAGGTCGTAACTAAAAGACTATTACTCTTCAGATTTTCAACATAAAAATTTCTGTGATTTACTACTTTTTATTAGAAGATTTTCTAAATTGATGACCAACATATTTTTCCTTTGTATCCACAAGCCATTTCGTGATTATATTTACATAAAAGAAATATATTCATTATGAACTTGGTTCCAAAATATTTTAAAATAAAAAGTAGCCTATACTTTCATAACAATATATCGTTACTCATAATTAACAAAGTCTTTTTTACGAATACATTTAACTTATATATATAACTTGAGTTTTATCCAAATATTTCAATTAAAGATTTTAACAATAGAAAATGTATTCACTGAACTTACCTCGACTATAACTACATTCAAATAGCGATAATTTACTGTCTCTTTTATTTTGTGTTTTTTTGATTTTTTCAAAATTTATTTTCAAAATGAAAACTAACTTTCAGAATTAATGAAAATTTTGCTTGAGTAAAATATAAGAAACATTTCTATTCATCTCAAATAGGAAATCTATCGTTGGAGCAAGTACTACAAAATGGATCAATAGGTGGTTTTCCTTCATACGTTAGTCATGTTGATGTTTCTAATTCTACATTATTAACAACAGTAACAGCAACAACAACAGGAAACGTAGGAGGAAATGTTGACCTTCGCCGTCAAAGTACAAGACATTTTAGTGGAATGATTAAATGTAATCCACAAGAAACAGAACGCATAACTGATGCAGTCATTCTTGGTTTGTCTTTCGTTTATTCGCTTTTGTTTTAAAGCTTTTAAATTTATTTTTAACGTAGAATTAAAACCTCGCTTAGCTGCAAAATATATTCCTGGAATTCCAGCCTATATACTTTTTATGTGTATTCGATACATTGATTTTGTTGATGATGAAGCACATGTTGCTGGATTTTTATCAGCGGTGACAAAGAAAATCAAAAAAGCTCCTCGAGTAAGTTTAAAACATTTCTATTCACAGTAGATGTTAACAAAAAATAATAATTAATATGAATTGTTATAGAGAAATGAAGATATTGATTATCCAATCCTATGGATCACAAATACAGTTCGATTTCTTCATGTATTACAACAATACAGTGGCGATGAGGTATGCTTTGTTTTTTTTAAATTTAATATGTTTAAAAAGACAAATAAACTTTCATAAAAGAAATATCAAGTTACAAACACACCAAAACAAAATGAACAAGCATTAAGAAATTTTGATTTAACTGATTATCGGACTATTTTTGCTGATCTTGTTGTTCATTTGTATGATGAAATTCTCAAACGAATTAAAGTTAAATTATTACCAATGATAAGTAAGTTGCTTGTTACCGATATTCGATAAAACAATGTTTAATATTTGTTTTTAGTTCCTGCTATAATTGAACATGAAGATCTGGACTCAGGCGGAATCTCATCTGTAAATGCAATAACATCAACATCAGGATCGAATGAGAAACGATCGAAGTTTTCAGCACAAGATCTTCTTAAACAAGTATAAAAAAACTTTTTTAATTGGAAAAATTCTATAGAATTCTACGTAGTTGAATGATTATCATAAATTATTTCAAATGTACTCAGTTGAACCAATCATTGTCCAACAACTATTCAAACAGGTTTATCAATTATTCATTCTATTCAATCTAAATTAACTCCTTGTTTTTTTTCTTTTAAGATTTTTTATATAGTTGATGCTCAAGCTCTTCGTGGTCTACTTGTGCGCAGTGATTGCTGTAATTGGAGTAAAGCCCTTCAAATTCGGTGAATTTTATTTTCGACTCTCATAAAAAGAAATAAAATGATATTTTTGTTTTATTTTTCTTAGATACAATCTAAACCATTTAACCGAATGGTTACGCGATCAAAATTTACAAGAAAGTGGTGCTTCTGATTGTCTACTTCCACTAACGCAAGCAGTTCAATTATTTCTTTGTAAAAAAGATGAAACGAGTATCAGTAATGTTTGCACAAAACTTACAATTGTTCAAGTAAATCAAAATTTTTGAAATGAAAATAAACACTAAATTGAATTATACTCCTAGGTAACAAAATTATTAAGTTTGTATAAATCAATGGATGATTTCGATGACCAAGTAACACCAGCATTAATTAAACGAGTATCTGATTTATTAAAACAACAAAGACTTGGTTCAACAGTAGATCAAACTAAAATTGACTATGAACAACAAGAAAATTTTGATCTTTCATTTACATTTCCACTCATATACCCTTATGTTCCATCAACAGTTGCACTCGACCAACTGGATATACCACTTGAACTTCATCTCGATTTTCTTTCACTTGTTTAATGATAACACATTTACCTACGCGAGAAAAGTATTCCTTCCTGTTCTTTTTTTTCTTTTGTTTATCATTCCTTGTTGTTGTCGGTGCTACTTTTAACTGATTTATTTCTTTTTATTTGACGTTCTTCTTTTCTCTTTGTCTCCATCGCTTCGTTTGCACAATGATTGTGTTCATCTACTATATCAAAAAGCACACCAATTTTAGTGACTCGTATATGCATATATACATATATATAACAAAACAGTAATTGAGATGAATTAATATAATCCTATTATATTATTAACTTTTCTTTTTTTTTATAAATCAAAATACATTCCACGAACGTCTAAAGATTAAATCATGTTTATATAAATGTGCCGATTACGGATTTTGTTGATCCATCCCATTTGAGTAGCGGTACGTCTTACAGAATTCTCTGATGTTAAAGTCACAAGTAATAAAAACTCTTTAGTTGTTGTGTTTCTATTTGATAGAAAAAAAAAGTTAATAGAATATGGAATTCGGAGAAAATAGTTCTTCTACCTACAAAAAGTTTTATGATACTAGAAAAGATTTTTTATTCAAGTTATATTACATGTCATTTAAAAACATAATACAAAGTAAAAAAATGAATTTATTCATTTATTTATTTCCTTTTTTACTTATCATATTATTATCGAAGTTGTTTGGTGTCAATTCATACATTAGGACTTACAATTTTACGTACCATAACTAACGTGATATTTTATAATTCAGAGAATATTCTATTTCTTGAGAAGCAAAGGATTACTATTGACTTACAAAAGAATAATAAAAAAGTAATGTCTAAACACATTTTCATATTCCAGAGAGTACAGAAATAAATAACCAGCCGCTTTTCTTTTCTTTAGAAATGAGAGTTCAAAAAATATAGTTTACTACATAATATTCATAATTCAACGGTATAAAAACTCACACAAAATCTGAATTCTAAAATTTTCTTCCCGCCTGTTGACTAATCAGCATATGGACTCATGGATATCACCGTTATGAATCACTCACAGCTACACTACTACAAAAGTTCAGTCTACCTTCTGATACGATGTGATCAATTACAGGGAATGTGTAAATGCATATTTTATAGTGGGAATGATTTATTCTTCGAAAATAACTATTTTGCATAAAGTATAAATAATAATTATCTATACCATTGAATCCTAAATAAAAATTGATATCTTAAAAGTTTGAAACTTTTGACCGTTATGGAAACTCATGTATTGCTTCAGATTCTTCTCTCCTGGATATCATGAACAAAAGCTCATGATAACTCATCATCTCCTTATAATAGGTTTATCTCGGCGGAAAACTCAAATTCATAGAGTTGTCTTGATTTGATGAGGCACAGTAGGTGACCGAGATTGATACATTTCCTGTGCTAATTACTATTTTATTGTTTTGAAATTAGAACCTACAGGAAAAGAAGGTCTGTCGAACCATCGAGGATTCTAGAGTTCAATACAATTTTTGCACCTTTTGAAGATCTAGCCATAAAATCGTGATTCTAAAAGAGTTTTAGAGTGAAAGTATACCACCTTAAAAATTTCTCTATATTTTTAGCTGAAGATCTTTAAGCGTCACAAAACGATATCATTATCTAGAATCTGAAAAACTCCAAAATGATTACTATAGTTTCTGTTGTACGAAACGTTTCAGAACAGTGGCTAGCCGCTCACTCATTGAAGCTAAATTCGGAAAATTAATCTATTATTATTATTATTCTTAATTTGTGGCAAGTCGATCTGTAGTAAAAAAATCATTTTTTTTCTTCATGACTCCCTTCAGTTAAGGAAACATTTAAATAATATCTGTTGAAAACCGATACCACTGAATTCTTCGTCACATAAGTGAAACATGGTAGCTGATAATTTGTTCTTTCAAAAATATACAGCATCAAAATTTTAGTTAGTAGTTTTTCTTCATGAAGACAGTCGAAATTCTCAATCATATTATTTGTTCACACTTCTATAGGATTCATATCTAATGAAAACTCAGAATATTGTCCAAAAAAAGAAGAAGAATATCTAGAAAATATTTATTGTAGATACTAAACATATTCTGTAGTATTCTCTCACAAAATCTCAGACATACACTTTGTTTTTATTATTCGACATAAATATGTCGAAAATGTTTTTGTATTGAACATATGATTGTTTTTCATATCATGTTTTTCTTTTGGTGGTAGAATTGTACGACAGAATATATGAAATTGGCATTTTTATATGAGCACAAAATTTGATTAGATTTTTACCGAAAGGATAATCATGCTTTTATCGATCGATGAAAGCAAGATAGCATGACCAAAAATACTTGAAGCTTTCTCTAAGAATAATGCTTCCAAGAGAAAAGTACAATAAATATCAACAATTGTATATTGATATTATCAAGTGTTGAAAGATTAAGATTTAGGAATTGTTCCAATTCTTGAAAACTCGAGTAGAAAGCATTCTTTTTATCTAGAACTTGAAAATTAATCTTAGAATATGTCACATGTCTTTCTTATTTGCTCTACTGGTCTTAAAATCTCTGAAAGAATTAAACTCCAAATAATTCTTAGAAAGGAAAGAAAAGAACTAGTTAGTAGCAATACTAAACAATCATTGAAGGAATAGATATATGTCAAGGGTATTAATCATACATACAACTGTACTGCGAAACAACTATCAAAAAGTATCATTCGAGCACAAAAAACTGAGGTATTATGATAGTCGCCTAACGGATTTAATTTTTTTTGTTGCTATTAACTCAATTAACTGTATGTTTTTCATATGTAACTGATAATATTTGTTTGGATCCTTGTAAAATAGTTTGCGTCAAGATTTCTACTTACCATGATAATACCCTAGATAAATATTGAGTCCCATTATTAGTTCTTTCTGTGATTTCTAGTAGTTAATTCTCATGAAAGGATTCGAGAAATCGGATGGTATTTTGACACTGTTAAGTGTTGTCGTGCTCATCGTAAGTTAGTTCTACATGAGGAACCAATAGCAAAAGTAATGCAGACATCTAGTGCTCTTTTAATTCTAATAAACTTCAGTCCTTCGATATTCTCAGCTATAGAACATTTCTAAAACTGAAAGAAGTATGAGTAGCTTTAAACAATTTTTGAACCATTAGATAATCGATGTGAAGTCACTAGATTTTTACGGTATTTTTCCAACGAATGCCACGATATTCTTCAGAGACATCAGAAAAAAATATTCTCAAATTTAAACTCAAAATATTTCTTCGTAACAGCCTACAATAAAAATACTTTACTATATGACTTTCTAGATCTGTCGTTATGCTATTCCTAACATACGACTATGATAATAACATGTCGTCTCAATCAATCATGTGAAGGAGTAGGTTTCGTATTTTTATTTCGCCATCGAATTAGACCAAACAATACAAAAATTTTCTACAAAACATAATTATCAGCAAGACTTGTGCCTATCAAAATTTTCGAATCTCAGCTCGAAAAAAATTTTTCTTGTTGTCTCCAAATGAGACCAAGGTATTTATTAAAAGAAGATTGTAAGAATATAATGTCTCTACATTGATAGTTTTAATCTTTTATTGATATCACCCTATTCATAGTTTAATCAAGTCTACAGTTTGTAAATAGTCTTGATGTAAAAGTGATCGATCAGTTGGCGGAGTTCCCTGATAAGCTAACTCTATTTTGAAGTACTTTTTAATGATAGAGACTTCTAATATTAGTTTCTTTTGAACGTTTGTCTTCATTCGTAATGCTTATAAAATTCATCATAACAGGGATATGGCAATGAGCAAAAAAGTGGAGTCAGGATCAAAAAGGAAAAGTAGAATTCAAAAATATCTCAGTGCTGAAATAGTGGATATTATAACTTTGTAACAAATAATACAAAATTTAAGGAGAGAAAAAATGAAAATTAAATACAGTAGAGATCTATGCTGATACGATATTATGCATAGTCGCCAAATCCCTTCATTGTGACAGCTCAGAAACTATATATTTTTGTTAAAAAACTGAACAGATTAAACAACTCGAGGTCTGTTATAGTGTTCTTGTCATATTGTAACGCACAATTTTAGAATAAAAACGATCGGATCTAAAGCGCGTGCATGAATCACATGTTGACAAAAACAACATGCGCACCATAACGAAGATATTCGTTATATAAATACAAAGAAAAAAAAGATTGGACGAATAATTTTTTTTGCTTTCATATTAAGTTGCATCTTTTCGATAACTTGATGAAACATCAACTATCGATTTCATAATCAGTGGCGCCCATATATATTTTTCTTTTTCTTTTCCTGTTCACTGAAAAGCTATTGGCGACAAATGAAAACCCAATTGTTGCTTCTTTTTACGTCTTGTCCTTTCATACGACGGAGAAATAAACATATATTGTCTTTTTTCAGTATATATCATTTATATCTGCGACATTATCTATAGTTTTTACAAATAAGGATCGACTTGAAAAACGCTCACTATTTGAGTCTTATTTTTTAAACTCATGATCAACTGAACAATTATTCATCTGTACTTCTTATAGATTTACTATTGTTTTTATTTCCTATTGAATGAAACTAAATAGTGATATTTAACAAAATAAAGAAAAATGCTGTATATATTCCAAGTTGATATTGGCGAAACTTATGTATTTGAAACTGATTTGGCCTTTCAAAAGTATGTATTTTAAATTTTTAGTTGTTTATTATTGTTTTTTTTTATTTTAAAATTTAGTGTAAAAACATTAAAAACGAAGATTGAGCATGAACATGGAATTGCATCATCAAAACAAATATTAATCATAAACGGAGGAGAGTTATTAGATGATGATGCTGTACAAGTCTGTATGAAAACCCGTGAAACATGCGCTGGAACGGTTCGTTTCTTTTAGTACTTCTGAATTAATTAGATATCTATGTTCATGTAGGAAGATAATCCAATTTATCTTTTGGATAAATCACATTTAGAAAAATCAGTTCCATTACAAATATCCTTAACACCAAATAGTATACCAATATTAGATAATGCCACCGTGCAACAGTGGTTATCAATGGCACCAACGTATGAAACGATTGTTCAAAGAGCTGACACTGCACAAGTTTGATATGAAACATTTTTGTTCAAATTTATTGATATTATTTTTTATCTTTAGAATTTCGATAGATATGCCCAGAAAATAATTCAAAATTGTGAACGATTCATTCGTGATCAACAAGCCCAATATCAAGGATGGATGGCTGTAATTGCTAATATTGAAGATACAATCTCGTTCGTTTCTGATTTATCTTTTATTTTATTTTTTCACTTTGTTTTAATTTATTTGTTTTCATTAATAGAAGCTTTGTACTCAATAGAAATTCATTCAATCGTTTATATCAAAATTATCTATCGGAAAGACCGTCGTATTTGGAACTCTTCGAAAGGTTTTTTTCTTACAAGAAACCTAAAAATCTGAAGAAAATTATTCAATTTTAGCCTTCCTCTTGCAATTAAAATTCTACATCAATTAACACTTCCAAGTAAATTAGTGGCTTCAATAGATAATTCTACGGGTATATATTATAAATCAACTGTATCATCATCGACTTCATCATCATCGATTAGTTCGACAATAACAACAAGTCCAAATTATTTAGCACAAAATGATAATGATATTCAAACTGGCGGAGATTTGTCCTTATTTGAATGGATCACTACTCAAGTAATTCGACTGTTCTACTTTGATTTTTTTCTCTTTACCAGCAGCCAATTTCCAATAGTTTTAAGATGAATATTTCTTGCAAGAAAAAAATATCCATATATTTTTTCATAGTATCTCAAATAGAGATACTACAGTTTTGCCGAGTCTTCTTCTGAGGATACCACGATAATCAACAATGCCAGTATTTATGGCATGTGTATTGGTGACTCAGTTTTTTTTACCATGATTACAAGTTTAACAAATGTATAATCTATTCGAAATCTCGCATGTATCAACGATAATCTTTCTATCAAGTACTAGTTTGATATTGAGAAGTCATAAATTGATATTTTGATGGAATACTTTGCCCATCAAGTGATTTGTAAAATATTATAGGTTTTACACGGAAATAAAATCTTTTGTTGTGGATATATTAAATTTTCGAGAAATAGTAGTTGATAATAAGTATGTTACACAAAAAAATCGAGTTTACTCGAATATTCGATGTATCTTTAGTTTCGCCGTGTATAACTAAATTTAACTCGAAAATGCAACACAATAGTCATGATTTTCATTGAAAGACATTTAAAACATTTGCTAATCTCAGTGAAATGTCATTGCAATCAAATTATGATCTCAATATAGAAAGTATTAGTTTGGATTATTGCCCTTGCAGTTTATTGTTAAATAGTCCGTTCTTTTTTTTCCTGTCCGTTGTGTATAGAGAGAAATATTTCAATCTACCATTTCATATCTAAGAGTTGAAAATGTTTTAGTAAATTATTTACATTAAAACTTCTATGCTTTGGATTACAGAAAAACAGTTAAAAACAAGTATAGTAATTTTTATACTAAACTGAGTAATTCATTTACAGTAATCACAGGTTCAGTAGAACAATTTTTTGTAAATGATCAATTCAACTTAAAATATTTACTGTTTTTGTTTTTGTATTGATTAGTTAGCCAATGTGAAAGTGGAAGATATAATCGATGGATGCAAGCATTTTATTAATGAGGTAATTACAAATCTTTTCTATAAAAATCAGATTTTGAATTTGAATCCATTATCTAGTGCACTGAAGAATTTTTATGTTCACTGAATATTGAAATTGATGGTTTATTAGAAAGATTATCAAATCGTGAATTAAAACATATGATTGGTATAGAAGATCGATTTACTCTTCTACAAAATCAATTAGCAAATGCAAAACATTGGCAACATGAACAAAAAGATTGCGCCGATGTAGATCAAGATAAAACGAATGATTTCAGTTTAGAATAAAATTAATTCATTTTTTATTTTGCAGTATCTAATAAGTCAAAGACAAAGATTCAGTTCAAATGTTGGCAATCAAAAAGATTGGTCTTTAATTAAAGATATATCAGGAATTCATTCAAAAAATTTAATTGAAATAAGCAAACGACATCAGACATTGATTGATATAGAAAGAAAAGTTCGAAAATCAAAACAAGAAATTATTGATCAATTACATCGAAGATTCAAGTAAATGAGATTATATTTGAAAATTCATAAAAATTAGAAAATGTTTTTTTTTTCTAGAAATCTTATGCTTCTTCAACGACATTTAGTTGATTATGATACTAAACTTTCCATGTATACTCATAAATTAAATCGAACAAAAAAAACTATGTTATTTTTACAACAACTGAATCAAACACCGAAACTTTATTATTTATTTTTATATGAATGTGTTAGACGAAAACAATACGCAAAGATTTTCAATAAAGTTTGTCGATTTTCGTTTTCTTTCACTTAAATCTTTTTTATCTACATTCTGTAGTTCGCTGAAACAATTCGTCTTGAATCAAAGAATATTCATAATGATGAAGTATCTAAAAGAGAACAGTTTATTAAACAGCATGGTATGATATTCACAATTTGTTTTTGGAAAAAACCTATTTTTTTTAACAATTTTAGAATCACATTTTCTTTTTAATTTATTACCATCTCTCAAAATATTACCAACATTTTTTATTGTAAGATTTGTTCATCTTTATAACAGATTAATTCATTTTTAATTTTTTTATAATAGAAAGAACCATTATCATTATTAGATTTAAATTTACCGGATTTGACCTTAAATGAAGTTGATCATTTGTTTGAAGAATTTCCTGAAATACAACAACAGAACAAGTATTTTTATATATGATTTTAATTTACTTGATTCGTTTTTTTTTTATACTGATTAGCGATACACAAAGTATTGATCATTTAATGAATCTTGATTCACTTATTCGTTGCACACAAATATTTTCTCAAGAAGAATATTCAAACACACCTTTGGTACCACTTTCTGTATTAATTCCATCAGAAACAACAACAATTATCAATGAAGATATGCCAAAACAAATTCCTTCCCCAACAAATAGTAGTAGTCGATCAACAGTTGTTCGTTCTCAATCATCATCGGATGTTGAATCACCGCACGAACAACTAATAGCACAAACATTATCAACAGACGAACAACTAAAACAAATCATTAATGATAATGTAATCGAAACAATTAATGCGATAGAATCAAACATAGAACAACAACATAGCAATGAGGAAATGAACTCATCAAAAGGTTAGATTAGAAAATTGTCATTCTTTATTTTTTCCCATTACACATTAAACTTAACATTCATGTATTTATTTTCAGGAAAAAACATGTCACTAGGATAGATTTCGACGAAATCATAAATATAACATATAAACTGTATTTCTATATACGTAGATTAAAATTTAAACTCTAATAAAAGTTTATAGTTATAGTTGAGACAGAAAAAAATTGATTCGATTCCGAAAATAAAAATCAAGAAATGACTCTATTTCTGATACTATAATCTTTTACGCCTTCAAATTTTATGATTGACCAAAGAATTGTTCACTATTCTTTGTGAACTATAAAAAAGAAAGAAAAAAAAACGAAAAGAAATATAAAATAAAATATGTTTCACAGATTTTGATTTAAAAAAATGATTAGAAATATATGTCATCCGTTGATCAAAATACTATTTTCTACGAGAAGCTATCGAATCCTCTCTTGTATAAACTATGAATACATTTTTACAATAGTCGAATTCTTGTTTTTCTACTATCAAGATTTGAAGATAGTCTTTTTTCTATTGACCTAGTGTTCCATAATAAAAACTTGTGATTCTTTTGAGGCATCAGATTTCAATACATAGATATTCATTGTAGCTGGAAATCTTCTTAGATGTTTTTTTAGAATCATTTTTGTAGCTAAGCTACAGTATCCCAATGAAATTCAATTCAACAAAATTAACAAGATTCGTATTTTTTAGAATTGTAGACACTAAAATAGGTACAAATTAATTAATTTTCATAATTTCTTTATAATCAAAGTGGATGCTCTTACAACGATAGTACGTTTACATAGCCTTTCGCGTACCGTTCAGTTTTAATATGGATGTCTGTTTATCAGTGTAAAACATTGTCAGTATCAATTATTTCAAATAATTTGTGGTTTTAAACAATACTAATCAAAAGAAATTTCCAATGATGTCTTGTACAACTTTTACTATTTTTACTGTTGTTGCTAAAATGCAATTTTTTCATTTTTATTTATTCCCAGTTGACAAATAAATTGATTCAAAAAGTGATAAATTTTTATTTAGAAACGATTCCAATAACAAAATCGTTAGCAGATTGTCAAATCAATGGCACATCACCAGCAACGGCAATCGTAATTTCGACAACAAACTCAACAAATAACAATGAGGAAGAGGATGATTATGTGCAATGCAGCCTTGAAACAGTTTATACATCAACTGAAATGGCTGTTTCTCCTCCGCATCGCCCCTGTGCCTCCCAACAAACCGACAATGAATATATACGTCTTATTCGAAATGAATTTATTTCATTAAAAATTCAATATGAACAAATAAATAAATTTCAACATGACGATTTACTTAATTATCATGAAACTATTGTAAAAATTATAAAAAGTCTTCAACAATCAAATCATGAACACCAAAAACAAATTGAACAATTACACACAGAAATCAATAATTATATTCAAGATAATGAAGAATTAAAAGTAATTTCACTTTTATTTCAAATGATTGCTATTTCTCAGTTTTACTTTTTTTTACTTTAGATTCAGAATGATAATAATCAACAACAAAAACAAGAACTAATAATTAAATATCAAATACTAGAAAATAATTTTGATGAATTTCGTCAGAAATCTGAAATTGAAATATCACAAATAGTTAAAGGTATTGAATCAGATTTTCAATTCGGGATGAAAAAGGCTTCGAATGAACAACAAGAAACAGAATCTTTAACAACAACAGTCGACACACAAACCGATAAACAATTAACATATGATAAAGAAACAACTACTATATTAACTACTGAACATCAATTAACACAAACAAATCAAATTGAATTAAATAATAAAACGATTCAAACATCATTTAATGATAATGATGAAACAGTGCGTCGTCTAGTAACAAAAGAGCAACAAATACAATTTAATTTAGCTATACAACGTGCTGTACAAAATGCCACAGATACACAAAAGAAACAAATTGGAGTACTGGAACAACAATTAGAAGACAAACGCTTGAAAATTATTAAATTAAAAGAATGCATTAAAAAACTACAGAATTTTTATGCATTATCATCAACACCACCATCTATGTTACCTTCTATTACAAAGTCTATTATGATAACATCAAATGATGATGATGAACCACAAATAAATAAGGATGAAACAATTCATAGAACAACATTTATTAAACGTAGCGAACCGATTTCAATGCCGAGTTCATTTGTTGTTCAAAGTATGTTGGCAGCTGGAAATGTTGCAACATCACCAAAAATGTAAGTATTTTGATTTTATTTTTTAACTTTTGTCAAATGTCGTTTATCTGAAATAGAAAAACTATTATCACATGTCTATTACGACTTAATAAGAGAATTAAGAATAGAGTAATTACTGGAGAAAAATGATTGAGTCTTGTAATTAAAACTTTTCTCTTAATTATTCCTCATTTTCTACACTCCTCAACTCTTGAGAAAAATCTGAAACGTTGTTTTTTTTTAATTATGCTAAATTTTATTCGTAACATCCATACATTTTTTGTGATTTTTGTACAATTTTTGCGAACGCTTACGAAGCAAGTCAACAGATAGGACTACGATAACAAACAGAGAAAGAATGACAAGGAAAAGAAAACGAATAGAACGAAAATCGAAATCGAGGCAGCGATGACGTGGTTGGTGTTCATTACTGTTCTTCCTTTGTTTATTCTTCCGATACCGTATATCTTGACTCCGAAGACACCGAGCCGGTGGAAGGAATCGAACCCTCTCCTGTCTGACTAAGAATCAGATGCATAGAACCAAAGATCTTAAACGTTGTATCAGAAGCAGAATAGGTAAATCTTTCAGTATATTCTTAATATTTCTCTTAGTGTTAATAATTACATGGAAAATGTCATATTGATAGATTTAATTTTCATTTCTCTACAAAAGCATAATAGAAAAATTATATGCGGTAGAAATAAAAACGAAAGATCTATTACAGCAAAATTACGAATATCTACTATTAAAATATTTTAAAATAAAAATATATACGCTAATATGAGCTCATATTTCATTAATGAACTCTTGTTTAAATTCTTAAAAACAATATCTGGAACATACCATACGACCTGCTTCATTTAATAGTAACCAAGAAAGAACGTCTAAATCTAAGATATTGATATAGAATAGAATATCAAAACAACAGATTCAAATCTATTGTATCAAATGTTTTTTTTTAAATAACTAAACTTTTAAAGAAAAAGAAAATTCAACAATATTAAATAATACATTACAGTAACAATCATTTTATTGAAAGGACCAGTGAGCCTGCCTACATACAATGACGCTTTTACATCGTACGAACAATAATTTTCACTGTTCTATATTTCAATGAGGAAATGTTGACATAAAAAAATTGAATTTTATGATCGAAAGTGATGATATCAATCGAATCACAGTATTTATGTAATAAATTGTTTGCATTTATGTCTGTCACATAGAATTTGTCTACATTGTTATAGAGATATGAAAGTTATGTCTTTCAACATGAAATTTATTTTATAACTATTCAAATGAACGTATGTGCCGAGAAAATACTGAGAAATTTGATTAATGTCAAACATTTTTTCTTTGAACATTAATTCATAAATATGTATGCATATTGTGTATTGAGTTTTAAAACCAAGCAATTTCAGTGATTCTTTCTTTTTATTTTCAAGTGATCAGCAAACTTTAACTGGAGTGAATGATCTTTTGATGGATACTTGTTTTAAATCATCTCCAAATGAATCAAGTAATGCTGTAGAATTATATACACCATTTGCTGCATCACCACTTAATCAAATAGTAAATCCAATATCAATGCCAACATCTGTTCCTATTAGTTCATTTATGAGTTCATCACCAACTGTGTCATCAACAACAAATTCTTCACCACAAGCAATACCTATTGCTATTGTTACTGTTAATCGATTAGATTGTGTTGTTATTTATTTTGATACAACGTATCAACATTATATGATTTTCACTTATTTGCCAACACTTCATTTCATACATTCAGATTGTTATGAACTATTTAACATTCAACAAAAACAAAATTCAATTCACCCGACAAGTAATACAAATACTAATGATTCGATGTCTACTGACAATGGAAAGAGTTCTACAAGTATTCCAGCACTTATAAACACATCTATGATTAGTTCAACATTAATTGGACCTAATGGGTTGAATCCATCAACAACTCCATTAATTGGTCAAGTTACCGATAAAGAATATTGTCAAGCTAAAAAAGCAAATAATCGTTTCAATGTACCCTTAGGTACCAAATTCTATCGAGTTCGTGTTAAACCATGGAAACCAACGATATCGTCGCTTCCAAACTAATTCATTTATATATTTATCTATTAATTGGTGCTAATTTGTCCGTCTCACTAGTATTTTATTCCCACCTTATATATATATATATATATATTACTAGTCATGATTTATTTGTTTTTCTTCATGAGTGTCATATTTCGCAAACAACTGTATGTGTGTATTTTAAACATTTCTTTCTTTCTTCTATTCAACTGATCGCGGTGTAATGTGCTGTCCTTTTTTTTTCTTTTGATAATATTTTGTACAAAGTGAAAAAGACAAATCACGCATGATTAAACAATGATGAAGCAAAAAGAAAGAAAAAGAAAGATTTCACGTGATGACAAGTGGTGATTTGTAATGTGATAGGGGCGTTTCAAAAGCGCAATGGAAACCAATTATTACAGCAAAGGTTGATTAGTTCACTATAATCAAAATCATTTAAACTCTTTCACGAAATATATAAATATTACAATAATCAGTGTATTTTTATTAATTTGTTATATTTTTTACGTCAATTTCTCAATCTTCATAATATAAAATGCATCGAAAACAACAAGAAATAATTTCGTGAAGTATTTTCGTTCACGAAAGTACTGCTCAAGTGCATAATGATTAGTCCTTTTTGCTTTTTAATTTGCATATAAATCTGTGTAGTAATTGGTAGTTATGTAAATAACATTTAAAAAACTCGTTTATCAATATAAAAATGCAAAGAAAGAAATGTGAACTTTTTCTGGTCGATTGATTCCAGTGACACTATTTCATTAGACATGATTATTTTTCAGTAAACTCTGACTGTATATTTTTCTACAATTAAATTATAGTTTTTGGTTCAATCTAAAGGATTACTTTCTAATAGATATGAGCGATGATTAAGAAATGTTTACCATGTAAGTGTCGTGATGACGTATATATTTGAAATAGTTTTTAAGTCAATTAGCTCAACAAAATTATAAACAGTTGTGAAGAAAATTTGACATGTATTGATTATTAAATAAAAAGGAGAGATTATGAATTTATTTGCGTTTGTCTTATTTATATATACATTTAGAGTAGATAAACCAGTGGCGAATAGATGAAAGATATAATAAATGTGCTGAAGAATGAATAAGAAGTAGACTAGAATATTTCAAGTGCCTATTGAAGATCTCCATAGAACAGCTCGTGGGTAACTACCGAAGCCACTATACATATATACAGAATCATAATTGGACATTAGGCGCTCTTGATATTTTGTTTCATCTATATCATATTTTTTCTGTGGAGATGAAACTGTTGGCGAATAAGCAATAGCCAATGTAGTTATTCCACTGGCTCCTAAAGCCACAGTTCCAATACAAATAGCAGCTATACCGATTACTTCTATCATTGATAGCGAAAGAACGTTTAATAATAAAAGTAGTGATGCAAAACTAAAAAATAGAAATAATACATTTCTACCCACAATGTCTTGTTTAGGTGGAGTCAAAAAGAGAGGCGAAAACCTGCAAGAAAATATTAGTCTTTTTTACTGTTCTGTTTGTTTTTTGGGTCACACTTTGGGCACATATTTGCTTTTCTACCACATATTCTATTAAATACAACGACAAAATGAAAGTCATAAATCTATCTCGTGATATTCCGACATGTCAATCAATAAGTAGTAATGTTGTTACTTGGTTGCGTAGCAGTACTTTTTGAAAAAATACGAATATATAGAAATTCTAAAGTACTTTTAATACAAAGATGTTTGTCAACTATATAGAAAATATACATGACACTGATTTCCACGAAGACAATCTTTAGGATCCTTTTAAAAGATATAGAAATGTTGGAGATATAAATTGCTTTTTACTACGTATATACACTGCATGAAGTTAATAAAAGAATATTTTTGATACATAGAAAATAGGAAAATGATTTCTTAAAAGATATAGTACGCATATATGAAAATATAAAATCGAAATATTTACATTCTATTTAAAATCAAAGCTCAGTTCTGTTTTTAATTTCTTAAGTCAAAGCCGGAACAATTTTTATGAACAGCCAAAAGATGACATATCGATAGAAAAAACCTACGAATATATTCTATTGTGGAATCCATTTAAAAAACACAGGAAACATAACCGTACTACAATATCAATATATTGTAAACAGTAGTTCATGAATGGTTCTAAAAAGCATTCATGCTTGACGCTATACTTGAGTTATCAATGATTTCATTTATTTTTACTCACAAATAATTTCGAGGACCAGCTAACAAGCTGTATGATTGAAATTAAAACAACCATTTTCAATTCAGAGATACAATGAATGTTTGCTATGATGAATTGCAATAAAAAAATTATACTATAGGACATCGATTAATCCATAGTTGTCATTAGTGAGTTAAGATATCCTTCGGTATATCTATGTATTTGTTTAACTGGAAAAGCGATGAAATTTATCGTATATTGACTAATCAAACTCAACATAATCTCAAATAATATCTTCTTAAAGTAAGATGATAATTGCTGAAGTGTTGATCCCTACTCGATGGAGAAAAACATCTTTTTTAATAGTATTTTCTTCAGATCCAGTGCGATTCGAATAGATTTAAATAACCTTCAGACCATGAAAAGGTGGCTTTTTTCGCCTCGTATAAGCCCAACAGAAAGCTTCATTTTCGGTAGCATAGCTTTTAAATAGTTAGCGAATCGATATCAATCAGCTGATAAGGAACTGAAATATGGTCTATTAGCTAGCACATAATCGTTCTTCTCACAGCAATAGTATCATCATTTTCAGAAAACAGATCAAATCATTTCATAATGAAAGTTAACTACTTTATTCAATTATTAATTTCTTACACATACTTTCTTACATTCGAATTACAAAAAATGCCACACAACCATCGAAAGTCGTGAAATCTAGAGCATAAATTTTCACGCTGATGTTTTTTTTTGTAGTCGAATCTATTATCTGTATGTTCATTATCATGAAAGTGTTTGTAGCAATGATTAATTACTCAAAACTCTTCACTTCAAGATAAAGCACTGTAAGTAACAAGATAAATAAATATAACTATATCAATATCGAATTGCGTAATTAAATACCGCATCAACTTCTGAATCTTAACTCATATTCTAAGAATGGACACAGTATTCTAATGCAATCTCAAGATAAAAATTGAAACTTTTTCATTATGAATTTGACACAAAAATGAATCGATCTATTGATTTTTCGATTCATAATATATATATATATATATATATATGAAAGTCAATATTGAATATATTTCAGAATATGCAAGATAATCAGTAGTCTATTTCGCGTTCCGATCGAAAATCTCACAAAACAAAAATATGATTGTAAATCAACTCCAACAGCCATTAAAAGATATATAGAGGCATAAAGACTTTTTGTCACTGGCAGAATAAAAAAACTTGTCAATATATTTATATATCTTCACAAGACGAGAAAAATAAACATTTTGATTCACTCTTTTGTGACAAAAAATACGGGTATATCTCATTTTATCTCTCTGATTATAATCATCATATGTTGCTTTTAGTTTTTTCATGTTTTTGCTGATGTTTCTGTTATTGTTGATGGTTTTTGAAAAAGTTTATCAGCTGATAGTTTATCGTTACATTTGATATAAAAATAACGAAGTTGCTGCTTCAACATAAGATTATCTTTCAAATGCGGGAAATGATGTTCAATAAATTGATGGATTTCACGGCCTTTGACTAAATCTTCAGCAACCATTGCACAGTTGATAGCAACTGCAAACATACGTAAATCAGGTAATTTTTTTTGACGATATACATAATCATCGTAGATTGCAAGTGCTTGGCGAGCTTGATTGCTCTGTAAACCTAGTAGACGTATTTTTTTTGTTGTAGCAAGTCGATGACGATGTTCTGCATTTTCTTTTGATGTCGTATCTGATGAAATTAATGTTGAGTGGCGCACAGTGGGTATTAAAAAAGTGAATGCTTGATGAAATCTAACAGCTTGTTTCATAGAAAACATGAGAAGCAAGTTCAATTCGAGGAGACGAGAATAGATATGTTGTCATATTAAAAACATACATCTGTCGATCGTGAAAAAAGATGTCACTGTAATTCAATAAGAAATCCTTTATTTTTCGATTGACATTTCAGTATTTTTATGATTTTTGTAGTCATGATCATTCTAAAAACATACCGACATGTTTTAAAAAGTATCAGCTGAAATTCTGGTTCAATAAATTCACGATAGAAAAATCTTTGAAGTCAAATGTTTGTAGAATGTGCTAATTATTAAATACTATATCTTGAATCAGCGAAGAAATATTATATTTTTCCATGCACTTTTCAGATAACGATCAACTTGTTTTATTCAAATGAATTTTGATGAATCAAACAACATTTTGTATTCCTAGCCTATTTTTGACGATATTCGTTTAGCATATTGTTAATATTTCTTCTATTTGATCAATTGTAAATTATGATTTCCTAATCATATCATATTTTGTTTCATATAATGAAATGTATCATACAGAAGTTATTAAAAAAAAAAGAAAAGAAACCACATAAGTAAATTTGTAAATAAACATCTTAAAAATCGTTTCTTTTCCTTACATCTCCTACTGATGATTGAAAAAGATACAAGCGCTTGGATATGGTTACGCTCGATGTATATGTCGTGCCGAAGTTGCACTGTTAGCCGAAGTTACAACTTTGATGGACAATTTTTCTTGTTGAAGTTGTAATTTCGGCACGACATATGCATGTTTACCTAGTTCTATACATAGTCATGATCCGTATACTGAGTAGAATAACGAGATTTAGAACCATTAAGAGAGTATTTTTGTCAATGTTACACAGAATATTGATATTTAAAACATTAATCAAACAATATGATTTGGACCATTGAATTGATTGATGATGAAAAATATATCAAACAAAATTAATTTGAAGATAATACCTAATATATTCAACCAAGAACATCCTCAACTATGCTTTATAGAATAGAAAAGCTACCCGAGTTTCAATATTGATAATTGAGTACCAATGAATAGTTATATAAACATTAACATTTACTTCAACAGTAGTTGTTGTTGTTGTTGTTGTTGTTTTATTCCGTCGAATAAACTGACTCCATAAAACATTTTGTAATAAATATTCTAGCGAACGTGTCAACTACGGGCGTAACCAGAAAAAAATTGTAGGGGGGATAAGTCGTTGGTCAAAGCCATGGTAGGGGGGGGGGGGGGTAAGAATTTTTTT
>CAJNYU010000694.1:0-14213 GCA_905331475.1 Rotaria socialis | reverse complement strand
GGGGCGCGGCCGCCCCCCCCCCCCCCCCCCCCCCCCCCTGGCTCCCCTCTGGTTACGCCCCTAGTGTGAACGGCTACTTGAGAAAGTATCAGTGTTTCTTTCATGTGCAGATGATAAGTACATTAGGCAATGCACATTCCATTATCAAGCCTGTATTTCTGTAAAATGTTAACAAACAATTTCAATTTCGAATTTTTCAAAAGTTAATGAAAGAATGCTATTCATTGTCACGCATATAAAATGTTTCAATTTGATTATTGTTTTCCCGTGCGCGTCAGTGTTGTTTTTTTATTATGCGTCTATTGCTCCCTATTTTTTTTCTGCATTTTTATTTATTTATTGTTACCTTGACAACTAAAAATAGCCTTGTTTTTTTTATATCAATCAGTCATCGAATTTTACTTTGTTTCTTGATATTGGTGTTTAAAAAAATGACTCGATCGATCAAGGTCATGCATATAAATAATAAAAAGGACTCGATTACTTTCACATTTCTACACATATCTATATATATATATATATTTATTTATTTAATTTTGCTCAGTTTTTTTCTGTATCTATATACACAATAGGATTATGATAGCTATTAGAGAGAAATCAAAAAGAAAGAAAAAGAACGAAGAAGACAGGAAAGTTCTAGAGATAAATATTACAATAAAATAAAATGTTAAGAATAGTGAACAAAAGATAAACGTTTGTGCTATAATGAGATCTTCTGTATTTACATTATAGAAGCACAAGAAGTACATAGAACAATAAATACAATTAGTTATTTTATACATGGAGTGAAGAAAAAAATAATATTGGTTTATATTTATATCTAAGACTGTAGACAAGACAAAATAGAATTAAATGAAATAAATCCATTCTCCAACATAGTTTTAAATAATACTATCGCGGTTGTGTCACTTACTTGCTGATCGATAAAGATGGAATGCATTCTCATTTTAATTTACAAGATTTTAAACTTTTTTTCTCTTAGCCACTGTTTCAAGATGAGATAGAAATAAATTAATGGAGAATAGATTTATGTGTACATATATGTTTATATCAGACATGCGACGTCAATTTCGAATCAAGCAAAAAAACAGAAAGAAAAAGCGAGAAGAGAAAAGAAAGAAACAAAGTGTTGAAATTTTTTTTTGACTTCACTATCTTCTTTTTTTTTCGTGTTTGTTCTTAATGCTCATATGAAAATTTTAAAAAGAAACTAAAACTGACACACACTTATTGGATAGCAGGAGCAACGCGACCAGAAACAACATCGGCATAGGTTGGTCGGCCAGGTAAACTAATCAATGGTTTCAATGAACTTGAAGAATTATAAGCGCGAGATATAAAAGCAAGATCAGCCAATTCCAATCGAACAACCTTATATGATGGCGATAAACGAACAATCAAATCTCGACATGACAGCAAGGCATCACTTTCAATCTTAAATACAAAAAGAATATTGCTTTTATTTCGAAAAACTATTTTTGATTTCAATCTACTTTTGCTAATTGTTGTAAATAAGTAATAGAAGCAAGCCAATCAATATTGATTTCAGGTTCTAGTGCTTGTTGTTTTTCTAGTTCTAAACTAATCAGAGCCAATGCAAGAATTCGTGGTTTAAATGTTGCCAAACGATGATGCTGTAAACATGAAGCTAATTTCAATTCTAAATCAGTATATTTTTCAACTAAAGCTCTTTGATTTTCATCGCCATAGTGTTGACTATCGGATTTAAGCAGTAAAATTGAAAAATACTAAATAAAATAGAAAAAAATCTTATTAAAAGTAAATAAAAGTACATTTCAATCTTACAATCTGTAAAAAATCTACTGATGTGACAAAATCAGCAAACCAATCGAATTTTTCTAAGATTAAACGTTCCATACGAAGAAGTTCATTTGCTGAACAACTCGCATTACAATCAATTACAAACTCAGGTGTTATGGGAATTGTATCATCTTCTTCTTTGCACTTAGCCGCTATATACAAACAACCGACAGCCAAACATTCAAGAAACTTGGGACGAACCTATATAAACACAGAGAGATCATTTTTAGAAAGTAGCTTTCTCCAAATTTTTTCCAAAATACTTTTAGTGTAGCCAAGAATCGATCAAGTAAATCAACACTTAGTGCATAAGTGTCAATACCAAAATGCATTGAAGCTGCCACTTTGCGTAGCCATGATGATGCATGATTCCGTTGAGAACTGTTCACTTCGTCCTTAAATATATGTAGTATTTTTTTAAATTTCAATTACACGACAAACCATTAAATCACATATTATTTCTGTTCAACAAATAATAAAGAAGAAAAATACACTAGAGAAGCCTTTTTTCTGAAAAGTCAATAAAACCTTATTTAGTATAAATCTAGAAGCCAGATTATTTTTATCGAACTATTTTTAAAATTAGATAATTTTGGGAGAATAGAAACGATAAAATTCATCATAAACTTTTGGTAAGTACAAGCATTTGCAACAATATTATTCTCTTTTTTAAAATTCTTTCGCACTCAACAACAACACCAGTATAGTTATCGGTAAATGGTTAAGTTTGTAGTTTTTACAAAAGAAATGGTAATTGGCCCATGAATTAATTGGGGTTTTTTTCGTTGTATTTGTGCATTATATTTTATATCAGTTGTTTTTCATGGATCATCAGTGGATCGTAAAAATCTGATTCTATATGTTTTCATGAAGTGACTTTTATTCATATTTTATGTGTATTATACGAACCATTATCATGAATTAAATATAGAATATTAAAAAATACTCATTATAACTATGAATACATTTCATTCTTTCTGATAAAGAAGTAAAACGAAATGACAGTGAATTAACTAAATTATTGACTTTCTAGATCAGTTATAGTACAAGACAAATAAGCTGAGAACATTTTATTATTCAATTTTATGAAAAAATCTATTTTGAAGGTGATAAAATAATAATCGAATAAGCCAAAAATTATTGATGGACACTGATTGTATGAAAAGGAAGAAGAAAAAAAAAGATGAAAACATTATTTATCTGTCTATATTATATTATCGCTCTTTTTTCTTTTTCTCCCTTTCTATGTCTTCAAGAAATGTAAATATGGGGTATTAACTGTTCTTATCTATATTTATCTTTCGTTTCTCCTAAAAAAAGTTATGTTGGCCTTTCACCATGATCCTTATTATTGTCAACAAGATGTAGTGTTATGCTATATATGTAAAACAACCGACAAAAATATCGGCTGGGTGAAAAGAAAAACAACAAAAACAAAAATCTTTTCTTTCTGTTTATCATCTTTTTGCATGAACAGATGTAAACAAGAAAAACTTACTAATCTCATTTGATTGAATATCCGATCTTTCCAAGTTCGTTCTTCTTTAGAACATAATCTTTCCAGGGATGATGTTAATGAATTTAATGTTAGTCCAGCTGTTCGAAGACCCACAACGACTATTACCATTTTGATTTTTTGGAGATTTATACAAAGGACTTTGTTGATAACCACTGATTATTAATACCTGTTACGAAAATAAACAAAACAATTGTATGATGCAATCATTTCTTTTCTTTTTTTCTTGATTCATTTCAAACTATGGAGCAATTACAAACCTGTTGTTGTTTTTGAACACCACTGCCCTTGCTAGCCAGTTGACGATTATTTATTTTTATGATTTATTGACTTAAGTGTGTTGGGCATTCAATTTTGGTGAAGACAGACATTACATGTTTGATGTTTTTGAACATGCCACATTGACATCGACATAATGATGATGAGGATGATGAAAATTATGAAGAAATACAAAAAATTATTTCAGAGAGTCTGCTGTTTTAGCAGTTGCTCGAATATTGATTAGAAATAAGAGGGAAATCAGACCAACATGACGATGTTACACAACTGATTTTTTTGGCCTGTTTATTTTACAATATATACTGAAAAAGAAAAAAAGAAAAAGAATATGAGCAAAATTTTTATTGGACTTGTTGTTGTTGTTGTTGACGATCTACTGCTGTCAGTCATGGTCGTCGTTGTATAGTTAACAGGCACTCCTTTTTATAGACGATTTTTTCCTCCGTTCTTTCTCTTTCTTGGTGAATCTATGTACCCATACTATAAGGAAAAAATGTCGGGTTTTTTTCTTTTTTCGTCGATGGTTTGACATCAACATCAGTAGAGAAAACGGCAAAGAAAAAGAACAGCAAAAAGAAAAAAATGTAGAAGAACGACGATGATGATCACGGGACCCGCCAGCGGAGGCAGCATAGAGGCAGATTATATGAGAAAGAACAGAAAAAAAAATGAAAATAAGACACCATCTTGTTTATCTTGTCATATAGAGGTATTATAACTATATATATATTCAACTTAACAATGTAGTGACATCTACCAGATTTTATCAGTCAATAATGAATCATGAATCGGCAAATATTTCTACTGCTGTCTGCCCGTCCGCTATCCTTCTTTTTCTTTTCTGCTTGAATAAGAAAATTCACTCTAGGTTCTAAAAGCTTTTTTCTTCGATAGTAATACCACAACAAATCATTTCTCCATATCGATCCTAATGAAAAACAGAAATAAAAGTATTTATCCATTTTATTGTTTCAAAGAAAAATTATTAGAGTAAGTGGGGTAAGTGTAAAATGAAAAATAGTGTGGCTTACAATAATTGATAACTTTTTTTATTTTACATTGAAAAAAAATGTTTTGGTCGCAAGACACCTAGCTAAGATGACACTTCATCCATAGGTACAAAAATCAACTGAAAATCCTGTACGTAGACCTATCTGCAGGGTATTCTTTGATCATCATTTTTCATGTTTACATTCCCCCCCTTTGATTCGAATAATATAATCATGCTTGCCTCACTGGGGTAAATGTATAATCTCACGAGGGAACATTCCCAAGTGGTGCGCATCGTTTGGTCTCANAATATGAGACCAAACGATGCGCACCACTTGGGAATGTTTCCTCGTCAGTAGATTTTGCTGGACACTCTAAAACTCAACTTTCATCATACTCATAAGGAATTATGAGGTGTTCTCAGCAGAAAAATAGTTCAGAATGATGAGCTTATTAATTTGGAAGCAGTTCAAAAATCAATTTCATGATTTTTATGTGGATTTTGTTTGTTATACGCGAGCGAAAGGTCAAACTACAACATAAAATAGCAGTGTTTCCAGGGAATTTCGCTAATACTGAGATTTATGTAATCTTTTATACTTCAAGAGAAATTAAGAGTCGTAATATCTGCTCTGTCACATTTTAGAGTCAGTGTACCCTTTAAAAATAGGTGAAAAGAGACGCTAAGGGTTAATTTTTCAATAAATCATTGGGTTATATGTAATAAGTAAGTGTAGAATTGTTGTCTATAGCGTCAGTAACTGATATATGATGAGTTCTAGCTGAATTTGGACACAACAGGTTGTTCAGCTCGGTCAGGTAGTTTGACCATGAAAGATTTTTTTTTTCAATGCTTCACAGTGATCTCCAAATGTAATTGTTGAACCTGATTGCAAATTCATCGAAATCTAGCGCAAAAATCATTACTATACTTTCTTTTATTAAGTTACGAGTGATTTTCGTTATATTTACGTAATAGTTCGATGAAATATCCTCGAATAATACTCTAGAAATTACTACTGTGATTGCCAAGTAAGGACTACTTAGTGGTGCTTCATGTCTCTGAATTGGTAGTTATGACTGAGTTATTGAATGTTCAAAGTAAATTTTGATAAATAGAAGTAAATTTGTTAATATAGTAACATCATCCCAAACAAATATAACGAAATAATCAGATATTGATTCAGTTGATGTTTAATTTTGAACTTGAGTGATTTTCAGGCAAATTTATTACCCACTTTAATTAAAAATGTTTACTATAGATCTAGTTTTTAGCTGAACTATTTTCGAATCTATATTAACAATAAAGATTTCGTGTTATAACTGTAATTAATATATGATCGCTATTAAACTGAAAAACTACCTTGAACTATATATTTGAACATGAGACTACTCATTCCAGAGCAAATCACATTAAATTGGGTAATACATAAGAATTTCGACAAAAAGTGTAACTTCGGTACGACATATATATATATCTTTCGATAGAGGTCACATTTTAAAGAGAAATGTGAATACATGGCGTCATTGTCTCGACAACCCATTACAAAATGTCTTCTGTTTTCTTTTTACATTATCTTTGATATAAGTTCTGCTAATTTATTTTGTTAAATGTCATACTCGAACAATAGACAGGGTCCACCTCCTGAACAATTATGGAAATCTTGGGATCGTAAAGCGCGAAAACAAGATTTTCATGCTACAATCTATTCATCTGATGGTTCACAATACAAAGGTGAATGGAAAAATGATAAAAAACATGGTAAGAGCAAACTTAATGAAATAAGAATCTAATATTTTCTTTCGCATAGAATAGGCAAAGGTATTTATATCTGGAAATCAACAGGAGATTTTTATGAAGGTGACTTTGCTAATGATATGCGAACCGGTTTCGGCACATTGACTGTCAAAACTGTTGATGGAAAATTTCAACGAAAATATGCAGGTGGCTGGAAAAATAATATGAAACATGTAAAGGAATTTGAAAGTAAATATAAAAAATTGTAATATATCATTATATTGTAGGGATATGGAAATTTATTCTTTTCGGATAATGAATATTATGAAGGTGAGTTTTATGCCGATAAAAGGAATGGATGGGGACGAATGTTTTATGCTGATGGATCAACGTATGAAGGACAATGGCTTGATGATAAACGACATGGAACGGGCATGTTACGATTAGGTTTGATTCAATTATATTCTATTTACGCATGTCATCGAATTCTTCGTTTTTACTTTTTTCCTAGCGAATGATAATCGTTATGAAGGTGAGTGGCGTGATAATAAAAAGCATGGTCATGGCAAATTTTTCTACGTTACTCGAGGTCAACTTATGGAGGGCTTATGGGTTGATGACATTTGTAAAGCAGGTCAAATAAAAGATTTTGGACGAGATCAAGCTATTTTACCGACACCTTATCCTATTCCAGATGTAAGTTTTTACATTTTTCTCTTCGGACGTTAAGGCTTTTTTGTTTAGTTATCGCTAGCACAACCTGATCAAGTTTTGGCTGAGGCTGAAGCCACATTTTCGGCGGCAGACGGATAATAAATTTGAATTAGTTTTTTTATACTTTGTTTTCTGAGACTTTAATCTATTAAAAGAGTCATTTATTTTATTGAAGAACATACATTTTTAATAATAGTCACTCAACATAAATAGACATACATATATATATATATATCACGACATTGTTTCTTCAATTCATATTAATATGCATTATCGATATCTTTTTCAATCTCATTCCTATTTAACATGATATAAATGATCAAAAATAAAAAATGATCATATATTTTTCTATTCTATGTATCTTCAATAAAATCGAAAGAAAAAACCTGAGAAATTATTTTGAAAATGATTCGATATTAAACCGTACTTCTGTGCATTAGTATTCTGATAAATTTTTAATTGAAATCTAATGTTGGCATTCAGGTAGACATTTA
Source organism: Rotaria socialis (assembly GCA_905331475.1). Lineage (NCBI taxonomy): Eukaryota > Metazoa > Rotifera > Eurotatoria > Philodinida > Philodinidae > Rotaria > Rotaria socialis. The sequence goes on along the minus strand of CAJNYU010000694.1, from coordinate 6,661 downwards.
TTAAGTTATCTGATACTATCATGGCATCAATAATAATAGGCGGCGTATATTTTATTTAGCTCAAAAATATCTACTTTGAAGTTTTCTATTACTGAAAATAACAATAAAATATCACAATCAATAATTAATCGTATTTTTATTGTGCTTTCACGGTAGAACTGGTGTCGTTTTTTTGAATAGGAGGAGTACGTAGTAGTGTATACCGCAGAAAAATAAAACATAAAGATCTGAAGTTTTGAAGTTAAACCAAGTTTAATTTAACGACAAATATTTTTACTTATCAATGGACTTATAACTGGTTGACAAAGCGAATTAAAAGTATTATTGTTTATTATATGTATATCACTATTAGATTTCTAATTTCTCTAAAACAGTTGGAAGAAGATGTTATCAGTTATTGTTATGAGCTTCAATCCATATAAAATCAGTAAGACTAGATCAATTAACTACTCGTCTAGGCATGGGTTTCAACTTCATTATTAGTAATTACAATACTATCATGCTGACTTTTTTTTCATAGAAAATGCCATTTAAAGCTGGGAGAAGCTATGTAAATGCACCAGATATGTTTTGTATGCATTGGTCTTGTATGAATAAATGAAAAAAAGCAAAAAGCGAATAACGATGGCCGAAAACGAAAACTGAGTTTTCAAAAATTTTGATCCCTCACTGCCAGCTGTTGCCATTTGGCAACATCCATACTTCCTCTTATTGTCAGTACTCATTGAATCATCTCTTTGAGTGATACAATATACAATAGATCAAGGAGGAAAAATTTACCACTAGTGACCTGTGGGATTGAATGATCGAGGATACCATAAGAACATTTATTATGATTCAGTTGTTCTTTAGGAGTATTCAGGAGGGCTCCCGTAATTTTCTCAGCTGAACGTTTTTATTTTGCTTCATGGGCTATGAGTGTGTTCTAAAATATCTTGTAGTAATTATTGAACTATTGATTCACTGTCTATCCCAGAGTCGTACACAGGGCATACTTTTCTCTCCTGTACTTGCCTGTTCTATTGGCTATTTTGGTCCTGGCTGGCGGCAGGACAATACGTTAAAGTCATGTCCTGGTTAGCGTTACTGATTTATTTCCATTTTTTCTAGTGACTGAAAACTAATTATGAGTCCGAATTTCGGACTCCAAACCCTAGCTATTCTTGATCAAAGTAAATATTAGTATTAATAATCTTAGGCTTAATGTATTTGACATCATTTTCAAATACAACAAATACGCTTTAAATTATCACTAATTTATAAATACAATAAAATAGAAAAATATCTTAACTTTCGCAGCAAGAAAAAAATATGAACAAAATTGATTGTAGCATGAATGTGATAACTTAAACTTGATACTCTTTAAAGAAACAATAAGTAATAGGCAGCGTTTTACCACAAAATAAAAATACATGGAAAATACACAAAAAAAAAGTTCCTACCAGAGACAGAGATGCGCTCAGGACATAATTTTTTTTCCTGCCCTTGTCTGTCCTGTTGGCTACCTTGGTCCTGACGGGCGACAGGGCAGGGCAAAGACCTAAATCTCATCCTGCCATCAAGGACAGGACAACAGGACCGTCCTGCCCTGTGCACGTCTCTGGTCTATCCACAGTATAGCTAGACCTTTCTTAAAATATCGGCACAATATTGCCAAATGACAACATCCGGCCGTAAAGGGTTAACATAATGCAGCGGCGATAGGCATGTTGGAATGGATCTCTTATGGCTTCACAACCTTACTTTCAAGACACCGCTACTGATCTTCAGCCACTGACAAGTAAAGAAATTGAGGCAGCGCTGATCAGTGCAACCTTACAAACGTTCTCTTCAATAACCAATCCACGAGCCAATATACTCATGAAACGAATTAGGAAGATGGGTGGCAACGTTATTGGTTCGGCCTATTCGCGTGCTTCTGTTTGCACTCAGATGCATGCTCTCATATTCAATCAGGACCTTCAGAGCATTTTCATGACTATCAATCCCGTCGACATTCATAATCGTGTCGCTCTTTATTTTGCCGGGCGTAGATCTTGATCTTGATACAATTCTACCCGAAACAATACCATCAACTGATGAACGTGCTCAAATTGTAGCTTCACACCCTGTAGCTACCGCTTGCTTTTTTAACGTGCTTATATCGTCTACTCATGAGTGTATGGTGGAAAAGGGTGTGCTGGGTCCAATTAAAGCCTATTTTGGCACAGTCGAGAGTCAGAGTCGTGGGTCATGGCATTTGCATATTCTCATGTGGCTTGACCACGATTTAACACCATCGCAGCTGAAAGAATCAGTTAAAAACGAGGAGTTTCGAAACGACCTTCTCGACTACTTGGAAGACATCATCAAACAAGATCTGAGTAACTTTGATTTTAATACTTCCGGAACAGATGGTAAACTAGTCTTTCTAAGAAATATTTCTAGATTATTTAGATATATACATTTTTAGTACCGTAACGGCCACACGCTGATTTAATTTCGAACAAATGAACGTATAATATCAACCACTGAAAGTAATACTACGAAGTTGATATCATCGATAATGCCAATCCCAAAACTATCAATGCCAAACTTTGCGTTACATTTCAAAAAATATATTGTGCAGCTGGTAAATAGCAATAATGTTCACAATCATAGAATCACATACTACAAATATTCGAAAAAATACGAGAATCCAACATGTTGTATGCGAATGTCTCGACGAATAGAAAATGTATCATCCATTAACATCGAATCGGGTGAAATTAAATTAAAACGACTTCATGAAACTATTAATAATTTCAACGAGTATATCATCAGTGCCTGCCGTTTGAACATGAACACAAAGGATATCTTTAGTGGCAGCTATGCCAAAGCACTGGTGTATTATATTATGGATTATGTAACAAAATCAAGTCTCCCGTTTCACGACACATTTTTACTCGTACTCAAAGCTATTCAATCTTAAGAAAAACAGAAGCTTCCATACCCAGGTCAAGCAAAATGGATTACGTTAACGGGTCGTTTTCTGACAATGAGCTGTGGAAATACGGTTATTTTACGATCGTAAACGATGTTATTACGTACCGTAAATAGTCCGTAATTATCCGTCATACTGGAATCAGGAATATGGCCGATATTTTATCCGTATCGTAAACACCCGTAGTCAACCGTTAACTATTATATAACAGATACAATACGATTGGCGGTTTGTTAACGCATCTCTACTGCATACGAGCATATAGACGCCATATTGTGTCCGTTTACAGATAATTTCTACTATAGATGTCTTTTGTTTCGTATAGTTATTTCTTCGTTTATTTCATATCAACAAAGCTAAAACGATATACAGGAATAGACACAAAAAAATAAGCACTTTACAATTAAATCGTGAGTATCAAACATTAGATACATATTAACAAAAAAAGTCATAAAACCAAAAAAAAAATGTCCATTTCATCAGACACGTACTAAGCAATGAAATACGCAGATTTTAGTGCTTTTCAAATAAGAGAAAACGAATTTTTTTTATTATGCAATAACTGACGGCTTCATGAGCCATTACAGTACAATGAGTATGGAAAAGAAAGAGAGACATGAACCATTGTGACAGGACAGCATCAAAGATAAGATAAGACATACATGAACATACATTAACAGACAAAACACAAGGACAAAACAAGAGACATACATAAAGAGACATAGAAGACGCGGACACGGACACACGCTGTACATTAGTTGAACAACACACATATACAAACAGATCAGCAGCGATAAGAAAAATCTTCATGACAAGGAAGAAAGAAAAGGGAAGAGAGAGGCACGAAATAAGAGAACTGAGGCGAGAAGAAAAGAACGAAGTAGTCTTTATAGAAAGGTCTCCGGGAAGTTCATGAGGAGATCAATTTCGTCGAGTTCAAAATCTGGGCTTGGGACAGTGGGAGTGTTATCCTCCAACCAATTGAGAATTTTCTCAAGAACGGACACGTTCTCAACATAACGCTTAGAGATTCTAACCCCCTTAATGAAGAATTCCTTGGCTCTCCATGACTTTCTAAATTCATTTAGAGACGCTCTTTCGAATAATAGTTCACCGTCAATTGAGTCTGACAGCGCAATAAAATATTTGCACCAATAACGAACGCATCTATCTGTTAAGGAAGACTCATTTAACACAAAGGCCACGAAGTAGTCGTTCTACCCCAGACAGTGGAGTGTGTTTTTCAAACACGTGAAATAGAAACGGCTGAGGTCTCTGCGTTGCTTTTCGGAGAAAAGCGGAAAAACTGGATACAACCAGGTAAAAATCGGTAGGATATACGACAAGAACAGCACTCTTCTGAGCGTAGAGGATGTTCTACCCTCAAATCTAAATGAGTTCAACATAGCTAGCCGTTGTCTGATTTTAGTCTTCGACCTAGATATCATCTTGTCCCACCCAATTTTGGGTGTGACCCAGCACCCGAGGTACTTATATTCGTTGGTTCAACCGATTTTATGATTATTGACATCTAATTGGAAGCGGGGGAGGCCAATCGCTCTGGCGCTCCAGAGACCAACCGTTTTGTTATAGTTAATTGGCTGGTCCGTGAATAGACAGTAGAACTCAAGCTGGTCAATGCAAGATTTGAGTTTCTTCTCTAAATCTAAGCATTGCTGACTAAATTTAGTACCAATTTGTCCTGCTACAATTGCTGCTAGGTCATCCGCAAAAAAGTGTGATAAACAACAAGATAGAAACTCTGACATGTCCGCATGGTACGAAATAAAAATTGTAGGAGTCAAAATTCCTCCTTGAGGACCTTTTTTTCGATTTTAAACCATCTCCACTTAACATTATTTATCTCAATGTAACCTCTGCGATTTGTTAACCAAGCGTAAATCCATTTCGAGTACGCTATGGGTATACCCATTTGTCGGAGCTTACCAACACGCCCATCGTACCAAAGCATATCAAAGGCGCTCTTGAAATCGACAAATAAGGTAGCGACTGGGTAGCTATTCGACAAAAGACTAAATAAATCTTCTAAAAGCACTAATAGTCTGGTCTGCAGTCTAAATCGTTCTCTGAAGCCGGATTGATTATTCGGAAGAAGACCTCGTCTGTCTAAAACATCTTTGAATCTCATCAGAAATAATTTCTCACCAACTTTCTGAAACGTGTCTAAAAGCGATATCGGCCGAGTGAGGGCTGGCAGGCAAATAGAATCTTTTTTTGCTAAAAGAATCATTCTGGCGTCTTTCCAAGCAGTCGGCAGTGTTGCCTTTACAAACGAAAAATTGTATAGCTTGAGAAGCAACGACCAGTAGGACTGGTGCAAATAGTTAAAAACATAAAGTTGTCTAATCCATGCGCATCACAGGATTTCTTTTTTTTCTTTAATATTACCACCTGTAGTAGTTCATATAATGTTATTTCTGGTATTAGATCGTTTTTATTATCGAAATCCGTCCATGGTGCGTCAGCGTAAGGATGAAGTCTTAGTATAGTATTGGATTTACGAAAAAAATCTTCATAATAATCTGCAGCAACCTCACACATTTTGGATGAGTCATACACTACTTCACCAGTGTGGGTCAGGAGCGCATTCAGTGATGACGAGGACGGTTTGATAAAACGTTTAGTTTTTGACCAAAAGTTAACCGATATCGAGGAAGAATTGTGGCGATGTCCAAGAGCTAAAGAGAGCTGTGACGAGATAAATTTTTCAAGTTCGAGCTTTGCTATTTTTCTTAAACCATTGACACGATTTTTTAGTTCAATATTTTTGTTTCTCATTCGACGAAATGAAAGAGCTCTAATGTAAGAAAGAAAAGCACGCAAATCCGCTGGGATCGCTACTCTATATTGACTTAGCGGGAAAAGTATCGAACATCGTGCTATAAGAAGACCTAGAAATTGCACGTAATCATTATGTGTATCATCAACGTCGTTAAGAAGCCATCGTACTTCCCAATAGGGAAAAGTAAATTCTGTGACCAAATTAAAAACTTTCCAGTGAACTGATTTTCCTTTACATTTATCTTTTATTTTCGTTAAGAGAACAGCTAAGACCGGGAGGTGATCACTCGTGGTATTACCGCTGTATGTTTGAATATCTATGCTCGCTCTATTCGAGAACGCAAAGTCTATAATTCTGTTTGAACGACGTGATGTAGGGGCTTCCGGGGCGAACGGTGCTAAAGAATGTAGATCTGCCCACTCCAACAAGGTTTCCGCTTTACTCGCATCCATTTCTAAATCAATATTAAAGTCACCAAAAAGTACGCAGTTATTAGTTATGAAAGGAGAAATTTGCTCCCAATTCCACGAGCGACTTTCCGAAGCATAAACACCTACTATTCTGGTTGTTTCTTCGGTTAAAACATCAACAGCACAAACATTAGGTAAGATGCACTCCACTCGTTTAACATTAAGAGAATTTTTAACCATAATTACGGCACCACCGTTCCTATTTTCTCCTTTTTGATAAAAGATTTTGAAGTTGGAGAACGTCTGAGTAAATAAAAGAAAGATCGAAATCTCCCGTTTCTAAAAGAATCAAAATATCCCTATTGAAAGAGTTTGTTATAAGAAGCACTTCGTGCCACTCTGAAAAAAATAAAGGAGGTTTACAGAACCCTCCGAAAAGGTTCTGTAGATTTTCAAAATGCTCCAAATGTGTTCAAAGTCTCAAAA
>CAJNYU010000692.1:0-31426 GCA_905331475.1 Rotaria socialis | reverse complement strand
TATTCAAATAACAATCACCAATAGGAAATTTTTCATTCAATAGAAAAACATGTATGTTTACTACGAATCATTGATATTTGAATTGAATTTGGATTTCCAATAAAAGCAATCATTGTTTCTTATGATTGACTCTAAAACATAGTATAACAATAAAAATATGATGTCGTGTTTTCAACTTAAGAGGGGCCGACCGACTCTCTCAACAACGTTGTTTATTCATTTATTCACATCTTTCGATTGTCTCGATTTTCACATTCGATACACGCTTATATAAGGATCGACGGGCAAAGAGAGAGAGATGAGCACAAAGAACAGTAGAGAAAGAGAGAAGGACAAAATAGGAGAAATGAGCCGTGACGCATATATTGGCGCACATAGAAATTATTTAAACTAACTTTGTTGAACATTTCATCGTCACTCTCTATTCATTTGTGTGTCAATGTTATTCAGTGTAAAAATAATGTGTGTCACATGATGAAAAATCGTGCGAAGCTACTGTTTGTAAGAAAAGAAATACTTCATCTCATTTTTTCCGCTTCTTAGTATTCAAAATTTATGTCGTTCAGACTTTACGCAATACATCATTACAACGTTGTTATAAGAAAAAAGAAAAGTATGTTCTCAATCGTCTAAACTGTGCGTTAATTTGAAATTGTTATTTCTTTTTTTTTCATCTGTACTACATCGTAAGGAAAACAACGCAGAAAGACCAAAAACAAAATTAATTGACATCGAAAAAACATCATTCATTCATTAGATTGCTATTTTTCGGATGGAACATTTATTTATGCTTGAAAATACATGAATCATAAGAAAGAAAAACAGCACCTTTAAAAATGAAGATTCCATAGCATGTAATTATTTTGTCTTATCTCGCTTTTCTAGAAGAGAAAAATAATGCCTCTATAGGATATTTCATTTATTATCCGGGTTGTTTTGATACCAATGGTTACTTAGAAACAATGTTTGAGAAGAATAGGAAAAAAGACCCTTTTAGAAATAATAATTTTAAAAAAATAAGGTTATTCAATATACAAGAATAATATTTTGTCAACTTTTTTTTATTTAAATCAAAATAGCGAACGCCTCTAAACAACGTGTTATATGACTTATCATACTTTCACGCTCGGTTAATAATATTGTTTTGATGAAGTCTTAAAGAAATTTGAATTATTTGTTATCTCGTCTCTTTTCTTACTTAAAAAAAGACTCAACACTATATAGACATTTCATATGATCGATTTGAACATTACGTATGATCATTCATAGTGAAAGTTTTGTTTTTGTGGTATTGTTATACAAATCAAATATATGTAAAAGTTGAATCTTGAAAAGAAGTATTTCAGGGTGAGGGTGACAAGCTACCATGACCGGTTTCGATCTTGCTTAAGGATCTCATCAGATGGCAAATAATTCTGTATGATTATTCAAATTAAATTGAAAATCACAAGAATCTATATCTATGCTGTTATATATCGAAACATTTTTGAGAAAATTCGACTATATAATGAAAGATTCAGTTCACAGTGGTGTGACAAGCTACCATGACAGGTTTCGATCTTGCTTAAGGATCTCATCAAATGGCAAATAATTCTTGAGGGTGAGGGTGAGATAAATAACCAAGATAAATAATTTCGAAAATAAGTTATTTCAATCCTATTTAATATAGAACCATTATCAAGTGGCAATAGATATTTATTCTGATAGGAAAATCTTGAGGGTGAGAACAGCTACCATAATCTAGATTTCATTGGAACAACCCAAATCATCAGATGGCAAATGATGATTTGGGTTGTTCCAATGAAATCTATAGATTATGGTAGCTAGTCACACTACCATGAATCGAATTTATCATCATATACTTAAGATTTATTCTTGTATATGATAGTTTATAAATTAATTTTTTGATTTTTCTTTTTAAATCATTAAAATTATTTGCCATCTGATGATTTGGGTTGTTCCAATGAAATCTATAGATTATGGTAGCTAGTCACACACCCACACCCACGCCCACACCCACACCCACGCCCACACCCACACCNCCACACCCACACCCACACCCACACCCACACCCACACCCACACCCTCAAGAGAAAGAGTACATAATGCTGAAGAAACGAGCATCCATTTTAGAAGAAAAACTACTCTAATAAAGGATAGTCAAAAACTATATTTGTTTGTCATTGTGAACATTGATCAGTTCAAATAGCGACAAAAAAGATAGTGTTGCTTAGTTTTCATTTTCCAAAAAGTTTTCGAATTATGATTCCAACTCTATTCAAAGTCTAAGGGGGGTTCCCGGCCACCTGAGGGCACCCCGCTTGGGTACGCCCTTGGAGTGTGACATAAAATATGGTTCCTGCATATCTGCACTAAACGACAACAAAAAAACAGTTTGAACAACTCTTGATAAACAGAAAAAGAGACTAGCCATCGAAAATAAATTAGTAGTCTATCATTGAAAAATTCTTTTATGTTGAAAACGAAAATGTCCATGTTCTTGACGTTTCTACGATTAGTTTCTACTTCATTTTTAGAGTTGTTAATGGCGTTTTAAGTATTCCTTCAATAAGCCTTTTAAAGCGAATATTATTAAAAAAACACTAAACATTTAAGTCTTCTTTATCTCTTTGATTTTCGAATCCGTTCGGTTCGATTCAAAAAAAAAACACTAACCGATCCCATCACTGTTTCATATAGGTTCAAATTAGCATATCTTTTTCTGTAAGTTCCTTCTCTCTAAACGTCCTTTTTCTATACCGAGTGAAGGTGAGGATGAAAAAGACATACTAAAAAAGAACGTACAAAAGGACGTACGAGAAAAAGATGTAGAAAAAAGTGCGTACAGACAAAAGGACATTTTGAGGAAGACATATAGAAATCGGGCGTATAAAATGAATGTTATCAAACATTACATAGAAAAAGATAGAAAAAAATGTGAAGAAAGAATGTAAACTTAAATTATAAAAGAAGAATCTCCAAATTAACTATCGTCCTCGAGAGAAATGGTAAATCGGATGGACTCAGGAGCATCTGAATATTCAGAATTCTCATAGGGCTTTTGCTGGGCGCAGTGCATTGGATAATGCTGCGTATGTTTTTATTAAGTTTGGTATAGCGCTTTCAGCAAGCCCTTGGTCGCTGGTTTTAAATTGAAATCAGGATCTTGCATTCCAAGATTTTACTGAGTATGCGGCATAGTTTCCTTGGAAATAGAGTGATTCATCATAACAAAAATCTTTGCAAATCGTTTGCATTGTTATAATATTCACTGGTTCCTGTTATCACTCCGACTGTTTTAAAAGTTATTAGATGACTTTATTTCATAGATGGATGTTAGAGTTTAGTTGACGAGTAAAGAAGTAAGATATGTGAGTAAAAGGAAGTATGCACTGTTTTTTGTGGCAAGGAGCAGTATCCACTATGCGGGATATTTGCCAGGAACAGCTTGGATGAATTGATCATCAATCTTCGGTATGTCGAAATCTTCCAATTTGTTGGCAATTGCATCAGAGACGATCAAACCCCATAATTGAAAAAGTGGTACAAGATTCTTTTGCACTTGCTCTGAAAAAGTTTTAACCCACAAATCTATTTTCTCTTGGTCAGAACTACAATTTCAAAGACGTATCGAATGAGTGCAATTTATGAAATTTACAAGTTTGAGACTTACTTAAGTTCTGGTTGAGTATTCTCGTACGTACGAAAAATTGCCTTGAAACTATCCCAGCCGAACTCACGAGCCAGTTGTCCATCTACATATGAAAATATTTCCTCTTATTTTTCGTTATTCTTCGTTATAGGTTACTTACAAATAGTCAAGCCAACGTAATAATCCTTTTTCCATTCTTCGAAAGATTGGTTACTTCCACTTAAATATGCTATAGCATTTTCTGCACAAGATCCACCAAAGACAGATATTTCCCATAAGTCTCTCCCGTAAACTGTATTGGTTACATAGAGAGAAAATATGTTGCATGTTATATCATCAGTATCGCTAAACGCTAAATGAAGATAGTAAAGTACGAATTAAATAGGTAGCATTGACAGTTTTCTCTGTTTTTGGTCTATGATATAAAATACTTTGCTCGCTTGCGAACCTTGCTGGATTCCTGGTCGGGGCATTTTTTTGACATCGTTCCGACTGCGTAAGACAAGAAATACTTGAGAAAAAAAAACAAAAGCTACGAAAGGCAGTATTCTATAAATATGTGTAACGGTCCGATACGATGAAAATATTTTATTTCTTTAGTTTTCATGATAATAGTGTTATCAGACTGATCCAGCATGTTATAAATTTTTCCCTGTACCTAAATATAAGTAATAAAGTGCATGTGCTCATTTTTTTCAAGTAATAGTACTTTGCAGCTTTTTCTTCATTCTCGGGCAAATTCATTTCAAAAAGATCAACAACGTTATGCAGTTCTGTTGTACAAGCAAACCACTTCCATCTTTGTTATCAGCAATTCGAAAAGCGATATTTTTCTTAAGTCTTTCAGATTATTGCACAATGTGTACCGGGTGCAATATGATAGTCTATCATGCTTGTTTCGAACTTCAATTAGCTCTTAAGTATAAAAGACCATGAGGCAAGGTTTCTCTTTTAAAAGATTTTGAGGATTTCACGCAATTACATCTTAACACAACTATTTTAAAATTTACGGATTAAAAGAGAAAGTTATTAGAAGGCATTTTGCCGAAAAGTATAAGTCGACAAGTTTTACATATCTCTCTAGAATTATCGATAGGTGACTGATTTTAAATATATGCTTCGATAGAAAGATGTCTTGAATATTTTCAGAATTCTCCAAATCTAGTGTGTAGATTTTCGAGAAGTCAACCTGAGAACGGTTTCTCTTTCCGTAGAATCATCCTGGAGAAGTTCTAAATGGCGATCTGAAAAGAAGAAATATGATTTATCAACATAGCCCTAGGTTCAATCCTTGTCATTCCTTGAGAAACCCTGTAAGGATCTTTCAGGATCCTGAATTTCAAGGATCCTATCAAGTTTTATTCAGGATCCTCTTTCGAATCCTGAAAAATCCTGCTTTCGGGATTTTTCAAGGTAAAACAGGATCCTTTTCAGGATTTTTTCAAGTTCTTGCAAAGATATTTTTTGAATTGATAATACAAGATCCTTTCAGGATTTAGTGAAGATCTTATCGAGGATCTTTTCAAGTTTATGAGAAAGGATTCTGTCAAGATTTTACTAGGTTCTCTTCAAGAAAATTATCAAATCCTCATATCAGGATCCTATCAGAAATGGTTCGCATATCAGACCGAGATCTTGACAAGATAGCAACATGGTTAATCAGAATATAAAACAGACGAATCCTGGTAGGTTTTAATCAAGATCTTGATAATTTTTTTTTAAGATTATTCTTGTTACAACTTTCAGTCGCAATCTCAATGCTCATTAGAATCTTAATAAGAAAATGTAAGGATTTAGTAAAGATCTCTACAAGTTAATATTTGCTGCGTGTACCCATATCTGTTTCCTAGCAGGATCTTGAAGAAATTTGGATAATCCTAAATGATTAGTTTGGCGTCAGGTTCAATTCAGGAGTTTCGGTAGGATCTGGTCAAGTTCTTGTTAAAAATTTTTCTCAATTTTGATTTTGCAAGATCTTGCCGAGATCTGTTACTCATTGTACTTAGAAATGTGACATAAATTACAAAAAGGACTTCTTCAAGATTTCATTAGGTTTGAGCAAAGATCAGTAGCGGATCCTGATAGGTAGATCTTCTGAAGAACTGCACTTTATAGAAAAGAAAGATCATACCAGGAATGAACAAGAATTAAGCAGAATCATCATATATAAAATCCTGTCAAAATCCGAGCAGGATTTTAAGAAGTACTGTTCAGGAGCTTAATCATTGAATGCTTAAAAAATGATGTAAGTATGATCAGGATCGTGATAAGAAAAGACAAGGATCCCGTTCAGATCTGTCCAGGTTTACATTGAGAAGATAATCAGCGTTAAATTGTCGGGATCTTGTCAGGAAAGTAACAAGAACGAATGAATGAAATGTTTTCTTGGCGTTTCTTGCTAGAGACATAGCAGGATCCTGCAAAGATTTGTCAACTTTACAAGCTGAAATAGAATTATAAGATAGAACTCAACAAATTCTCAATTGAAATAAATCGTAGTATTTTTGAAGTTATTCTATGTACTTCAATGAAAGAGACAAAATTATTAGAAACGACTAAATATTGGCATTTTATTTTTATATTAGTTTGATTTTTTCAATTAATAAATAAAGTAGAATCTGGATAGTCTTTAAAAAATACATGCACTTGAAATTTATGTACAAGTTATTTTCAGATCGCAACTGTCGAAATCACTTTTTTTCGTCTTATCAGAAAAACATAAATCATAAAATTAAATTTTTAATTTGAATCTTTTCATTCTAAAATTGCTGTTTTTGAATAATTAATTATTTTAAACCACCAAAATGTTTTTTGAGTAAAACTGAAATTTAAGAAAACTAAAATATTTATTTTTAAAATTAAATCGTAATTTTAAAAGCTCAAAATACTTAAGTAAATTAAATGAATTAAAAATAAAAATTATTTCACGAAGTTGATAGAAAAAAATATTTAAAATGATATAATAGTTTTAGAATATTTAAAATAATTTTTATTTCTATAGAATTAAAATGAAAATGATTTGAAGTGAGAAATTAAGATATTGAACATAGAAGTGATGTAGGATGACATGATACATCCAGCTTGGAAAGCTGATCGGTATGTAAACTGATGGTCTAGAGTTCGATTCTCTATATGCTCATATATATTCTGCTCTATTTAGGAATCCTGCGAAGATCCTGGCAAGAAAATGGTAACATCCTGAACGAAGCCTAGTACAATCCTTGAGAAGATCCTATGAAGAAATATGAGGAGATCCTTGAGGAAACCTAGACTGACGCTAAAAAGATGTTGTCAAGAAACTGAGCAGAATTCTGAAAGTTAATATCAGGAATAGATTACTTTTAATTTTGAATTATATGCAATCCTGACAGGATCTTGAAATCTTCTGGCTACACGCTCTTTTCAAGAATCTGTGGTTTCCTGACTAAATCCTATCTTGGAAAATAACACTAACCTGGTCAAGATCCTCGAAAAAACTTGTTTGAAATCTTGACAAGATCTTGCGATTTCCTGGCTACACGCTTCTTTCGGGATTTATCGATTTCCTGGCTTAAGCCTGCTGCAAAAACAATAGGAAACTTGTCAAGATCCTGAAATTTCCTGGCTACACGCTTGTTTCGGGATTCCTCGTTTCCTCAGGAAAAAAACGTGAATCCTTGCGGGATCCTGGTCATATCTGTCAAGGATCCGGTACTAAAACGTCACGGATTAAGCCTAGGGAGACATCCGAAAGATGCAAGCAACAGCTTTTTGAAAAGGCAAAGTTGCTTCAAAACTAATTGTTTTGGCCATCTACCAACTCTAACATTGAGCGACTGATAAATATTTCTCTAAAACCAGTTATTTTTCAAAAGATTTGTAAGAAAAGAACGTTTTCGAGAATAATCAATTTGAGTTACTTTTCAACTTTTTTTTTCATGACTTACTCCACCAATCTTTCTGACGGTTGTGCCCAAGTTCGTGGGGAATACCCCATTCACCTTCACCTCCGTAATTTCTGAGTGCTTTTTCATCAAGAATATACGGAATATTACGTTCTGTTAATTTGAGGTAATCGAGATGACTCATAATCGGATAACCAGAATCTACCAATTAAGCAAGTCAAACAAACATCTTTCTGACTAGTATGGTAGTTTACTCACGCATATAGCCACATGATATTTGCTCATCGCAAACAAGTCGTTCGCGACTGGTCGATGTTGTACCACATAGATCATAACCAGCAAGCACAATGTTATCATATAGTTCGAGCACGCGATCAAGTGCTTCAGTATCTATATTTCGAATGGTCGCCGAGGGAACACTGAGAATCATATAATTGCCTGCTAAATCAGCCCACAGGCCATCGGCTTGCTTACCACTCGTGTTCCATTTAGTCTCTCTGTTCGCATCAGTTAGGTCGTAAGTGGGTGTGGGAACAACATTTGAAAGTTGCACGGTGATGGACGAGGCTTCGTCACCAGTAGGTGCAACTAAGTAGAGCAAGCCACCAACAGGAGAATACATATTGATAGACTCACTGAGAAGTTTCGGAATGCGCTGCGAAGTGGTTATGACTGGCCAACGACGATATTCATCGCAGTCTGTGAGATCATCCGTATGACTGCCAATTTGAACATACCATCCACTTTCACCTGTTTGCTCGATCACTTTCATTTCGAAAGGGAGACCAGCTACTACGTAATGACCTAAAAAATATTTGACATCAGGTTGACAACTTCGAATATTTTTGAAAATGCTCTCAGAACACTTTCACTCACGATTTCGAGCTAGCTGAAAATCTTGGAATTATACAATTTCCAAATGAAAAAACTAGACATTGCGCTTATTAATTATTTTACTCTCAAAGTTCAAGACCGATTTTTTATTAGATTCAATAAAAATCGTTGAGGACTAAGAGCAGATTGATATTTTACTTGTTAGATGAGCATATTTTGAATTCTGTTCATGCGAAGTTTCGAGTAGCATCATGCATCCTGAATCTTCCATTAGCATTCACATATCTTGCAAAGGTCTGTGTGGGCATAGATACGGCAGGTATGATTATAAATTAGACTTAGTACTCCTTTCCCAACCACTCATATTCAGAACCATAGTAATAACAGTATTCACATCTGCATTCTTAAAAAGCTATATTTGGTACCATGTGCACCCACCCATAGGCAAGAATTTTATTTATATCTACTCCACGCTTGCGTGTATTTCCATATTTCGTAAGAGGTCCTTACTTGATTACACGTAAAAGAATGTGCATTTGCAGTTATTCTCTCTGCAGTTGAAGTAAACGAGAAAGTTGAGTTGTAAATGATAAGAAAAAACATAAATTATCTAAGAAAGGTTTCTGTTCAGAGACTTGTAAAAGAAGAGCAAAATCCTGCGTCATTTCGTATAGCAAAGCTTTTTATATTACTCATACGTATATTTATGGAATTCGTTTTTTTGTAGGAAAATAGTAATGGCATGAAGCTATCAAGAACTTCAATAGAGCCCGAGATGCACACGTTCTATCCAACTGCATGTATAATTTACCTATGTCGATTCAACTTTTATCAATTACAAGTAGAATCATTTGCGAGGGATATTACGTAGAAAAGACCTAGAGCTCCGTACTGTGCATATTCATTTATGTCAGCATATAGATTATTCGTATAAGGAGCAATATGATCATCCTGTCGGATTTGTTGTTTGATGGGCTTCCTGAGTTAATTCTTCTACTGAGGTCGATTATTCCATTCTTAGTATGTTAAAGGGGTTGTTGAAATCTCATTTGCCAAGAAAGAAAAAAGTATTTATCATGTAGCTCACACACTTATACTTCGATTCACCTTAATTTCATACCACGACTAACGAATGAAAACACAGTATAAAGGATGCTGGATATTTCATCATACAATTTTATAGAATGTCAATGAAGATTTGCAAAGGTATACTCATTACAAATGGGTTCTGGAAAGGAAATGATGCATCTCGCATAAGGCGCACTGAATGCTATACAAGAAGAAAAATGCGATCTTCCTGTACTCGGACGTGTAGTTGAAGTACAACTGGAGTAGAGTGGAGTAGGAGTGAAGCACAGAGTAGTCTAGCTGAAGCGCGAGGAGTACGTAGTCACTAGACTTCAGCTAGACACCGTTGTAGTTCACTAGTGTTTCACTGTATTCCCACTGTGCTCCAACTACACACCACTCATACTCTATTGTACTCCACTTGTACTCGAACTCTATTCCATCTATACTTCAATTTAGAGCTCTCGCTTTTCCCCCCTGATGCTACACTGATTGAAGTATAATTTCTGTTTGTGAAAATACTCATCGTGGTCGAATTGCTAACGAAACGAATGTTGCTATGAGAAACAATAATATTTTTACTTTTGTTAATAATTCGTTTATTAGGAATCTCTGTCAAAAGACTAGACTCTATAATATGCTTGTCTCCGCATTTTATATGCATGCGTCAGTATAAATTATAAGTATTGATAGGCACTACAGTGGAGAGGACTGAAAATTGAGAAACGTTGTTTGACCGTCTCAGGAAATCTTATGTCGGGTGCTGTCATCGGTTCACACAAGTTAACCGATAGAATAATCAGTACAACTGTGATAATGCGCTATATTATGGTAAATCCACATCTGTAGAAAAGTGCAGTAAAATATACTCTCCAAAACAGCTATTAGTGGATACAGTTGACTTTTCTAGTAGGAAAATTATGGATTTAAAAACATATGTTGCTTTTAGAAGCAGATTAAGGAATAATATTACAGGCGTTATAAGCTAGTATTTTGATCAAATGTAACTCAAGCTATCATGTCGTAAGGGAAAAGTATGGTGAAATTCTTTTGCAATCAATTAGTTTGTCAATCACATTAACTAAATGGAACTAAATTCGTCCATGATTCGTATCTAAGCAAGAAAAACCTCTGCTAGATTGACACGACATTCAAAGCGAAAAGTTACAATTCTGTGACTTCGAGCTCTTCCATAGTTTTACTAAATTATTTATTGCCTGTGTATATTGTCTGATGCTAAAGATGACGAGTATAATGCACTTCAATTAAGATTTTACTGAACATTTCAAAAATAATCAATTTACATTTCGCATAGATGTTTGCATCAATGACAAATGACGACTATGATGCAATTAGTTCCCCTTTAGCATTCTTTATTAACATTGTGACATCTCTTCCTCTCAAAGACATAAATTATGCACGAATTCAGTTCTCTTTAATTAACCCTTCGCGGTAGAATATTGAGATGTAGCTTCATTTTTTCCTATAAATTATGAACTTTTTCAAATATATCACTGGCGACGATTAATACATTCTACATCTCATTATGTGTGAAAGAATCTCAAGACGATTTAGAATGACAACCAGGTTTCTCAAATCAGAATTGATTCACTCATCATTTTTTAACGTTCCGGATATTAGCTGATTTGGTTTCGAGGTTACTAGATGTTTCTACAGCTGTGGTTTTTGCATTCAACGAAAAAAATGAATGAATTTATTACCGTTCTGGAGCTCATCGTCTATTATACTATTTCTATACAAAGACAATTTTTTTGAATAAATTCATGAGTATGGAAATGCTTACTGGAAAAACGGAAATAAAACTTCTAGTTCATCTTTTGTGTATTCGTACAGAGTGCTCCATAAATACAGAGGCATGAATAATCGAATATCTCTATTATTTCTCGATCAGATAGGCTAAATCTTGTTGTAGTTATTAAGATTTGTTAAAATTTTTCCTGATTTCAATAGGACTCGGAGATTTTACACTGATGTGTTATTAATTGATTTCAGTAAATAAATTGAACCATCTTTGATGCAAGAAAAATACGTGTGAAACGATTTATATATTTAGGTTGCAATCATCGAAGATGACGAGAAAATATCCAAACAAACATAAGCAACGTCATTATATGAACATGCATCCATGCATTTTTCAGATCTCATCTACTTGAAGGGCTAAATGACCGAATGAAATCCTTCAAGCACGAATTTTCAGCTATCGAACAGAATTTAAAGTTCAATGTTTGCATATTTATAATATGGCAACCATTTAGTCTTAAATCGGTCTCATCTGAAAACTCTCTCTATGTGTTCTAGTACTATGGCTTAGACTAAATTTGTTCTGTTGTTTTCCGGTTGTCTTCTACGATTGAAACCAAAACTTATTCATACATTGCTTTATATGCATTTTTCTTATTTTGAAATAGGTCCAATTTTTTTCCTACAATCGATGATCATGGTTTAGTGTAATGTCTTAACCTTATTCAAATTAGAAAAAGTTTTAACAAAATTCTCCAACCATAATAAAATTTGTTTATCTGATTGAGCCATATTAGAGATAATCATGTTTTTATAGGCTATTTATTGATGAATCAACTTCTACATGTAAGTATATAAATATATTTATATTTATATTTATATATAGGTGCAAATGTATTAAGCTCTCTTTAGCTGATGTTCGAATCCATATCTTTTCTCTTGATTTTCTTCGTTGTCTGAACTTATTGATCTTTAATTTAATTCTAGTTTGTTTTGACTACGTACTGAAGCATGCCGTAAAATATCCAGTTCATGCATCTTCTTTTGGCCAATGATTGGCTTGCGATGAATTCTGGTATGCGGAAGACTGTTGCTCTGTCACTAAAATTCCTTTTAAATCTACATCGCTCAAGTAAATGTTATCTTTTCTTGCTGCTTTGAGAAAATAGTTAGATTTTAATCTAATACTACGCTCGCACGCATATGCTTTTCTAGCTTTATACTTACCAGTGCAGTACCATTCTCCCGATTGTAACTTTTTCACTGTGACTACTTCATTTGTTACTGTTTCAGGTGGTTCATCGAAATCTCCTGGAAATTCTTTTATTCCTAAAGACAGTACAAAAATGCCAAGCAATTAGCGCTTTACCTACTAAAAAATTCAACAAGCGTTACCTGGAAGTTTGAAGTCTGGTAGTAAAAAGGCAATTGCATTAAAAGCTTTTGCTCGCGTCTTCAGATTATTGTCTTTGATTTTATTGCTCTTACTAGGTATGAGATCACTGTCAATATTTTCAACAACATCAACTAAATTTGATGATGATATAGCAGATGCAATCTGTGACGGATTGCTACGAATTATGTCAATGAGCTCACAAATCATGCTACTGATCCTCGATTGTGAAGGATCTTTCATCCAAGTCTGAAAAATATTAGAAAAATTTCTAAATGCAACGAGATCTGGAGAGAACTTCAAAGGCTCAGTATCTTCCTCGGTTAAGTATTTGTCCATTAAAGCAACTCCCAGCTTGCTGCATAAACGGTTGAAACCAATTTTTGACGTTTCTATATCAGAGTAGAATTCATCTAATTGCCAATGGCTTGCACCACAGATAAGCGCTCCGCCATTTTCAAGATAATCGCACTAAAACGATGCAGACAAATTAGAATCGTGTTTTAGCATATTCAGGGCGCGATTTTGAGAAGCTCTGTGTGATGCTTAGCATTTAATATCATTTGAGAGTACTCATGAAAATGCACATTTTGTAGCTTTTCGAATTATCCTTTTTACTCTTTGTTTGGACATTATTTTGTCTTAAACAACGTTCACGAAAAACGGTCCACCGCAAACAAAGTATGAAAAGTACGTGGATGAGGCGAACTTTCACGAATTTTGACAGAAGTGCCTTGCGGAGTCGTCCTGGCGATGAATGCGTTGAAAAGGAAAGAACGATTTTATTCTGGAATGAAGGATGCTGGTGTCCATTGATATTCACATGATTCAGTAAAGTCACGCTGAAAAAGAATTTGACCAGTTCGCGCAGTATGGCTTTCAGCCTGCACGAGACCAGTAGGGCAAAGAATTTCTACGACTCAAAACACTAAATCGTGAAAGTTTTCTACCAAATTAATTCAGTCTAAACTATTTTACTTGATTTTCCCTTGCGAAAACAAGTATTTAAGATGAAGCTGAAGAAAGAATAGAGCGCTAGTGCATTTTGCCACACGACACTTCGTCGCATTCACTTCGTTTCAATGAAAAAATAACTAATCAGCTCACTCTATTTATTCGGAAAAGAGAGAAAGGAAAATAATCGAATTAAGCGGCTCATGTACATGTGTTATTTAATTAATCGCGTAGTTGTTTCAATTAGTAGTATAATTCATAACTCATAGCATAATTTTTTGGAAAAAAACAGAAGTGTAAATTTATAATGCATCTTTTATAAAGTAAAACTCATCCAAACTTTAATGATAAAAAAAATTACAAAGACTATTTAAAAGTGAGTTTAAATTTCTAGTAAAAAGAAAAGCACTTTTTAAAAATCCTATCACCTCTAGAAATAAACTATTTTGTTTCATTACATTTGTAGAAGATTCATGAAATAGTGTTTCGAATTCGTCATATACAAAATCCATGATTTTCAATGAATGTTACAGCATTACTTAACCAATATTTTGATTTTCCAAAGATTTACTAATATGAGAACTCTAAAATTTATTTTGATAATTTCATCATCATTTTTCCGAGTGCTTGAGCATCTTTGTGAATCGCAAAAGGTCATCGCAGATATTTCTAAGGATATCAAACAGATCAAGAGAGGGTTAAAAATTGTTTTTTTAATTTTTATTTGTCCCTACCGAAAGTTTCGTAAACGGTCTACTATTCAAAGAGTTGAGATGAAGCTCTCAATAGAAAACTTAGCGCTTCCCTAAAAACTTTTAAGATTTCTCTTTGATAAATGTTTTTTTATTTATGTTTTTAAACTACACATTTTAGCAACTGTGTAAATATAATTATTTCATAACATAGTGTATATTTAAGTGATAATGAAATAAAATACGAACGTAAATCATTAAATTCGATTAGTTCACTATCTTTCTCTTTTCCGAATAAATAGAGTGAGCTGATTAGTATGGTTTTTATTGCAATGAAATGTGTTGCGACGAAGTGTCATGTGACGAAGTGAGTGGTCACCAAAGAAAAGAGCTTCTCGGACCAACAAAGACGAAATAGATGAGGAAAACTATGGCTTTGCCGTAACCGGTGGCTTTCATCGATTTATTCATCGGAATCTCCGAGACCAGTTTTAAAAAGTAATTTGGAGAGATCTCGTGAGGCATGAAACTTGAATATCTGACACATCTTTGATGCTACATTAATTATTTGCACGAATAACGTCGAATAGATCCTCTGAATAGTACTGAACAAAAGTTCACATGAAGCGTTTCAAAAAGAAACTTGCAACTTAGATCTACTTCATAGTATATGGTCTCAGTTTCAAAAGAATTCTCAGCTTAGTGTTGCAAACAAAATCGAGTCAGATTCACTCTAATAATATTTTTAAGCTGCGTTTCCGGTTTCCAATATCTTGGTATTTCAAGTTTTCTAGAAACGAAATGGCTTGTTCTAGAGAAAAAGTACAAAATCTTTTGACTTTTCATTTAAAAATGTAAAAAAGGCTAACCAGACATTATACCAGATTTTACTCCAATCTCTTTTCAAAACTCAAAATGTGAGCCACGATGAAGTCTCTTATGCTGCAATATGAAGTTCTTACTACGTCCATTACCCAGTCAGGCAAAATCAAGAAAAAAATGCGTTAAAATGGGCCCAAAATAAACGCTTTTCAGTTCATAAAAACCGCACATTTTAACGCACCACAAACGTTGTACAATTACTGACGGAGTTTTTCATCGTTTATATTTGTAATGCTTCATAATGTGTTTGTTAGCTAACGGCGTTATTTTTTAAAATAAATATTATAACGTTTTTACGGTGTTAGCTAGCCCTATGCGTTCCTAGCACGTTTAAATGTGCGGTTTTTACGAAACGGTTTTCGTTTCATTGCGTAAACGCGTTTTTACATGTTTTATTTTTGTTTTAAATTAAGCAAATACTGTAAATTAAAGAGAACGCAATACTTCATGATTACTTGAGAATTAGTTAAGATCATTTAATAACTATTTTTAGTTTATTACAATAAAATAGTTATAAAATGGTCTTGACTAATTCGCAAGTGACTTTGAAGTATTGAGCTCTCTCTACGTTATGCCATTCATGCGTTTTGTTATAATGAGAGATAAGTACAGAGGTTCACGAAAATTTTGATTTATCCGGGTTTAGTTTTTTTCCATATTATATGGGAGCTAAGGAAGCTAAAGGAGTTAAGGGAGTAAAGAGAGCTGAGGGCACTAAAGAAGCTAAGGGAGCTAAAGGCTCAAATATCACCTTAGAAAAGTAAACCGGACTAAAAGAAATTTTTCGTGGACCCCTCTATTGTTCATATCACAAAATGATCTGATACAAAGTAAAGAAAAGAATAAAACACAAAGCATACTCAAGTAACAAACTTATTTCTTCTCTACGCAATAATCCCTCACTAAACTGTATTCTTTCTACTTTATCTTAATCGAAGAAAGGCTGATTTGCATGAGGATATTCCTGTATCATAGCCAATGTAATAGATAATCAAGAAGAAATAATATGATGAACTTCGTTGAATGAAAGAAACATGAATGACTACAATAAAGAACAATGAGAAGATCAATAAACATAAGAAAGAGCGGATTTGGACGAAAAAAGAATCGATTGAGGTAAGTGATTTTAAAGATTCTTAAACTTATATTAATGTAGTGAATTCTTGGTGTAGTATCACTTTTTTTTCACTTTCTTTCTATCTACTCAAATTGGCATAAAGATGATATTTATACTCATAGGACTGTACTTAATTAATTAAAAGGTTTATAATTTCTTCTGAAAATAAATCTGATTCTTTTGGGTGAAATTCATTTGTCTGAAAAATATGAGATTCTTATTTCTTCATATGAGCGCCATCTATAAGCTTATTTTGTACAGTTTTTAATACACGTTTGCAACTCACTCAAAAATTATTTCAATTAATAAACATACGTAAAAAGAAATTAACATGTCTCTGATAACTTTAATCCGATGTAATGATTTTGTAAGATGACATTGTCTTTCTTCGATTTAGCTGCGATATGCACGATATGGTACAGTGTTCCCAACTCTAAAACTTCAAAAAGCAGAAATCTGGCAAAGAAAAGCAGAAAAAAGCAGAAACATTTTTCTCAAAAAGCAGAAAAAAAGCAGAAAGTATATTTTTTATTGGTAATTCGTTTTTCAAGCCTCATCGAATCAAATAATGAGAACTTCAGAATCTGCTTCTGTTATCTCTTTAATATCTAAACCATTTTCTCTAATTAGCTTATGTACATTAAAAAAATCTTCAACACTGTTTCGTCAGCATTATCTGATACCGCTATCCGACCTGAAATTATAAGATGTCACTGAAGGACAAATGAAAATAGTAACAAAAGTCTGCATTATTTACAATGGCTATTGATAAAAATAAACGCGAAAAACAAGCACATTAGTATTTCACTTGTTGCTTGCGTAAGACGTCGAGGAATAATAGAACGATTGGTTTAAATCATGAAGTGAGTTACAAGCGAAAAATATGCTAGAATATTAAGGGCAATAAATATTGAACTGACACGAGCAGATGCTAAATCATTTGCTCCTGATGAGTCTGAAAATATTGCTTTGCAAACATTGCAAACGACTTACATTCGGTCAAGTTCACTCATGCATGATTGAGAACATCTGTCTTTAAGTCCGTTTTACTCGGTTTTTCCACTAAGCGAGAAGTGTCTAGTGCATTAGGTGATGATAATATAGTAGAGTTCTCATTTTCGTCAGCACCAATATTATGATCTTCTTCATGGATTATTACTACTTTTTGCAAGTGCTCTTTCTATAGACCGACTTCAATAAATAAACAAGCAAATAAATTATATTATATATTGACAATTACAAATTAAGAGACAAGATGAATTTTCAATAGAAATGACACATAGATATAGTGAAAAAAAGGAATAGTGAAGATAGATTGACAGTATTTTCCAACCAGTGAAACCCTAATAATTCGACTTCTGCAACAATACAGAAAACACTATCGAATCAACAAAGCCTATTAGAATTTTCGTTACTTTGATTTTAAAAATGAGTATAGCTTAATATGAAAACTGTCGAAAAATACAATAAATGAAATATCTGAAAAAGCAGAAAAAAGCAGAAACGACAGAAGAAAAGCAGAATTTTTCTGCTAAAAGCAGAAGAGTTGGCAACACTGATATGGTATAAGTTCAGTCATTACAGATAAAGTAACATATGGCAACCAAAATAGTCACGCAGTCTACAATATCTTCATGTATTGAAAAAATAGACACTTAGAAGACATGAAGAAAACAAAAGGAAGGACTGTGATAGTCCCTATTTGTTGACATTCACAGTTTATTTCTGAAAACAGGTGAAATTTACAAATGCTACGAAGCTGTCATTCATCGACTGACCAGATTATGTTTACTAGTGATTTTGTTTTGAACGATATAAGTAGCGTAGACTAGACGACATATGTAAGAAAATTCGTCACCGCTCTCAATTAAATAACTGATTACGAATCCTTTGAATATAAAATGATCGAAGCCGATCAATTGAAATATTTACAAAATCTCTAGTTAAAGTTTCTCATTCTATTTAAGTTTCCCATCAAATTCTAATCCAGCAAAATATTTGAAACATAATCATATTCTTAAAATTAGCGCCCTCCATAATTTTGTCGTATATCTAAAGAATTGTTTCGAGTAAGGCTCACTATCGCATATTCCTGGAATAGGGATTCTATATTCCACTTACCACTTGCTACTTCCTGGTAAGTGGTAAGTGGTGAAGATTACTATGATAGAACAAATAATCAATGATTCAAATAATCATTAATTAGTATTATACCGATGATTTTTACATCACTAAAACACTTACTACTTACCTGGTAAGTGGAAGTGATGGTAAGTATGACACCCCTATTCTGGAATTACCAAAATAAATTTGGCTTTCTCAAACAAATTTCACCGATTTCGCTATTGTCATAAACTTCATTAAAGATTACGTCAATGCAACAAAAAGGTTGAGATAATATTTAATTGTCAACATAGTATGAAGAGATAGAGAAATATGCGTTGTGTTCTTTGAGTTTTACCTCATTTGATGAATAAAAATTTTATTAAAAGCATATAACATTTCTGAGAATTTTTGATAGCTTTGTTTAAAGTGGAAAATGAGTTTCCTCTAACTAAACGTACTTCTAAAATCATAAAGCAGAATTTTCATCCCATAATTATCTTTCCTATACTATACTGCTCATTACTTGTCCCAAATGGTTTACATAGAAAACAAAATTAGCCTGTTTTTCAAATACTCTACTTTTATAGTTTCGTAATTCTTTTGTGTCCTCCTAATTATATTTATAAAATTCATTATTGTAAAAGGTCTATTAGAAAGATATAGTTTTTATAGTGATAATACAAAATATCTACGTAAATAGCAGCAGAGCCTGTCTAACCAATTCTCAGTTTTAGCTCAACCAATGATGTGGGTATTATTAAAGTTTGCTGACAAAAATTCGTTTTTTTTGTCTAATAAAAGTGCGAAACAAATAATGAGTTCATAATGTGTTTGTTAGATGTTCGTTTTGTTCGAGAAAAAATACATTTGAATGGACTAAAGATATTGATGTCCTTTGTTATATTCAGTCAATAATATAGAGGTGTCATTTATCTGAAGAACAACCTTGTTTGCAATACTGATGTATCAATACAAAATTTGTTACCTTCATCGAACAGCTATATTTTAATTTTCATAAAATGATGCATTAACTTTAAAAAATATTTCATGAAATAAGTGAGATATAGTTCACAGATTTAACGAGTTTTACCGTAGTTTTTCGAGAACAACAGCTTAATCTATCTTGAATAAAATACTGCATATAAATATATTTGCAATTGTGAACGCGTTTAAACTCGAAAAAATAATAACGATATTAACAGAAAAACGCGTAAATTTGGAAAAAAAACTACATGTTTTAACGTACTGGAGATAGTTTATACGTTTTAACGCGTTTAGAAATTTCATAATAACATCATTTAAACGAAAATATTTCGTTTAAACGCGTTATTCTTTAACGTTTGTCTGCCTGGGTATGGTTCGTGGCAGCGTTATAGGCAATGCATCTATATTACTATGATAGAATCATGATATAATATTGTAAGATGAATGAATGGTTGTTGTGAGTTTCAAAATTTTCAAATCCGCACGAAATCCGAAACTTTGGATTCAGAAGATTGAAAAGCCTCAAACAAGACAAATTACTCTACTTCTTTAGTATGCGACCGGTGAATTTGACGACATCTGTGGAATGAACTAAGAACTTCGATTTCCATTTTTAAATATTACAAATCTCATCGATAATCTTATTTTTACAAATCGTCTACAGTTTTACGGAAAAAAAGTAATTTAGGTGAATAGAATCAGAGCCAATATCGAAAATGACAGATGTAATGTTTATTTGGCGCAATTTAATCCAACAGCTATGGCATTGACATGAATGCTAGAGAGCATAGAGGGAAGTCCTGACTTTTACTAATTCTTGCGTTCCAGGACAATTTAGATAATTGGTGTAGTTATATTGTTCTTAACAGTTAAATGCTGATGCACGACTTAATTCTTTCTCTTAACCTACCAAGCTATTGATAAATTCTTCACTTTTATTCCAGGTTCCTTTCCAAACAAGAATCTTATCTTCGACATCGATACTAGCCCATTGATCCGTCTCGTCGATTCTAAGAGTTTCAGTCCATCTATTGCGTGAGACCCACTGTTTGGCATTTTCCACAAATTTCGGATCAAGAGTTTCTTCCGGTTTGGCAGGTGAAGCGTTTTCCCCAAAGTAATTCATGTAGTCTGGTCTACCAAACAGAAGGCATCGTCCTTGACCTAAACGGGCTGCTACAACGAGGAATAACTTCCCATCTTTGCTAGTAACAACCGCTCTTGTATCAGCTGCCAGTGGAAGGAGTGCACTTGTGTAGCTCATGTTGTAAAATGAAGCAACTCCGTTAAAGAGACGCCGCGCTACTTCATCGAATTCCTGATCAATGGCCGGAATATTTTCACTGGTACCTTCCGATGAACCTTCCACTTCTTCTACTGTATCCTCAAGCTGACTCCCCCAACCGCCTTCTAAAGAAAAGCCAAGTTTTTCCAAGTTCTTTTCTAAGACTTCCGACATTGATTCGAATGAAGCTATTTCACTATCGATATGAAAATTATTGTGCCTACAACCAACTAAATGAGACAAGAATCTCTGTGCCACTTTCTTCGGCGGCTGTATTTCACGATCGTAGTCATTTTCTCCCATTACAGATTTTTCTTCGCTGCTATCAGCACTTTGTTTGTTCACGGATGAATCTTCATTGTTTGCTTGGCTGTCCGCAGGCGATATTTGTTCATTTGCTTCGTCCTCCATTATTGCTGATCTAGAAAATATAGCCAAAGTGTATAATGCGTTGATGGCGAATGAAGATTGTCATTATGAAGACAAAACAATATAAAGAAAGAACTTGCCTCGATAACTTTACATTTTTTCCCCGCATGCATGGAATGGATGAATGCGTCGCATAGACAATAAATTGTTTTTACACTGTTCTAAAGAGTGATCAAATTTATTTCACATTGACGATTTACTCTGTCAGACGCTCTTTTAATTGAGGAGAAAGAGATCAAAATGTAGCATAAATCTCTAAAAATTAGAACAACGCCTGACAAAATATGCGAGTTTTGGTGAAATAGCTTGGGCGAATCAACGAGGAGAGCATTCCGATAAAATTATGATTTTCAGGAAATATGTCGACGAGTTCTATCAAGTGCACGTATTATTAATCTGTCTACTTGTTTTCATATGCTCGAAGTTCATCTACAGGGATCAAAATAGCTAGATATTTTGCTGAAATTCAGAACAATTTGCTCAGATTAACTTCCGAAGAATTTCTCAGGCAATTAGGTCTAAGAGGAATTGAATCACATTGAAAAATAATTTGAATTAAAAATAGATATGTAAAGAAAGCTAGTACGAAAATTTTAAAGTCATCCTTTTAAATATATTTTCTCTAACCAATAAAAAAACCATCTTCGATCGTTTCATATTCGAGAAAAAAATATCTTGCTAAATTTAAATACGGATTGATAACAGCTTAGGAATAAACATAGTCTTTTCTCTGATGATAACAGAAGTTTTTCCATTTCTCAATTTTTGAAATATGAAACCTTAAAATGTATAGGTTTTGATATTAAGGTTAGCATGAAGCCAGAATTACAAAAGGATCTACGTTTTGACATAAAAATATTATTTTAATACACATTGAAGAAAATAGAGCAGCATTCTAGCTTATTTTAGACTAGTCCATAAGTAATCACAAGATGTATAGTAAAAGTTGACTAGACGTGACTAGCATAGTTTTGTGATCATTTTGAACTCTGCTAACTTTAGATTAGTCTGGTCGCAAATATATATCGTTGTATTTTGAGTGCACTAGACCTGACTGGCTCATCAGACGTTTCAGACTACTCTGGACTTAAATTCTAAATATTTCAGTTTAGACTGGACTTAGACGGTGGATATGTCAGACTAGTCTGGATGTGATAGTCTGACATTTTTGTCGCCATAAACTAGACCAGACGCCTATATAGCAGGGTCTGGACTAGTCAGAGCTAGTGGTTCAGACATAAAAGACTAGACATGTTGCCCGTCAGATCCATGTTTTTGCTTACCTGTGGAGTAAAGTAAACTACATCATTGTTTGTTAAAAATCAAAAAAGTATATCACTCACACGGAGTACCCTATTCATGGTCTGAAAAAAGTTAAACATATATTTCATGTATTTTAGACACTAAAATGTATTGCAGTACGGGGCTGCACATCCCAGAATGAAAATGTATCGAATATAAATTGTTAGCATTTTGTTTGTTCACTATTCATTAACCGCTTTTGTCTTGTACGCATAAACATATATAAATAGCATAGCTGAATATGAGAGGGATAATTTTTTTCAAAATAATTTTATTTCTAAATTATCTCTCAATAAATCATTGGTCGAGAAAATGCGAATCTTCATCATTACTCGAGAGAAGACTAGTCTAAAACGGTCTGAAAAGGATGGAAAAACAAATGTGGATGGACAGATCTCAAGATTAAATCTAGTTGAGTTCTCAAATCAGGTATAATTATAATGAAATTAAATCGGACAATGTTCATTATATCCATTTTTACAAGCACCTACAGAAAGTACGTTGTGCATGTCGTAGAAAGTATGTTGTACTCTTCCTAGACAGGCCAGGTCACAGCGAGGATATCGTGTCGCGTAATGGGCTACATATCCCTTGACGGAAATAATAACATTTACAGTTTCTTCATGTGAATGATTTTTGAGATTTTTAGCTCTGCTAGTATCACACTCTGGCATATGGACCTTACCTAGCCAGTGTCAGAGTATATTCAAAGACTTTCAGAACACTATCCAAATTTTGTTTTCAAACTTTGTTTTTTTTAGTTCCAACTGCATAAACTAAAGGTGCAGCCTGCATCGTTCCCAAGAAACACGGTATGTTATTGATTTGCATTTCTCAGTACCCAAGTATTATTGACCTAGGTGAAGTTAAAATCAGAGAAAACTAAAATTTATCCTTATTCATCTCTGACGATATTCCACCATTCAAACTCATGTTTCAGGCATAACACGATGATTTTTATCCGATGGTATTCTTTAGAGTTTTTATATCTCAAAATAAGACTCTGGTCCTTGTACATGGTTATGCATAAGTATGTGAGAATCTTATTTGATGACATAGGAAATTTGAGCAGACTGTAGGACATAGCTCGTTGAGTTATACTTGAGAAACGAGGGTAAACGGTAGAACATCAACAAAAATAAATGCGGGCAAGTTTTACACGAACCTGGTGCTCGAGCTTCTTTGGAAAAGTAAAGCCTTTGGAGATTTGCAGGAATATAGTAAGAGCTATGAGAAAAGATATTATACTGTTGAATAGGCTACGTCGAAGTCTACTTGGAACATGCGTATGACCATTGAAATATTGTATGAAATGAGTATGGGTAAGTTTGAGTCTAACCTGGTACTAATTTTACCTATGTGTTTTACTGACGATCGTTAGTATTTACCTCTTGATTATAAATCAAGAAGCTTTGTCAGTAACTCCATGAAGATTTACATGGTCTGCCTATGAACTTCATTCTCTTCATCCTACATAACAGCAGCGCCAAAATCTTCATAATTTTCTGGAAACCTAAGTACTCTGGGGGTTTGAATATGTTCCCTTGATGGTGTAAGAGATAAGCAAAACTAATAAGACATTCATGCGATCGACTTGATCAATATCAATCGAGAAGGTTGAATAACTTTGTGAAGATTTATTTTGCTGGTGTCACATTAGATTTTAGAATCAGCGTTGTAAATTTTCGACCTGATGAGTCGATTTCCAAAAGATGGACGAACTGAAGTTGGCTAACATTATATGCATTAGGTAGTATTAGAAGGAATCTATTTAGAAAATGAAATAACTTTGCTGAAGAATTCCCTCAACTAAATCATAACAGCTTTTATACAAAAGATCTGGACTTTCACAAATTTCGTTCCATTATTTAGCATATTAGGCTGTACTCTAGTCGTTTTTCCTAAATTGGCAGTCGAATTTCATAAAGATCATATTGTCTTGGAAACTTACTTTTCTTTTTTCAAAAATCAACGCGCAGTAAATCATGTCAAAAGTGCTCGAATTCTGCTCTAAGATATCGAATATTTGAATGCCAAATCTCAATAGCAGATTGAATATATTGACGAAGACAAAGAGAAAATACTAATAACTACATCTATTACAATCAAGCCTTCTAATTCAAAGCAATGATCTTTTACTGAATTCCTTCATATGATTCGAACGATTGCATCATGAGAATATTAATTTTAACGATCCAACTAGGAGTTGACAGGCGCAGGTCTATAAACTCCATTGATATGAAGCAAAGAACTATTTCAAAAGCTCATTTGAACAAATTGAACTTTTTCGAACAGTTCTTTTCAAATGAACTGAACTTAAAGTTAAAATAGATATTATTCTATCATGGTACTCACAAGTTTTCAAGATCGGTCGTATGAACATATCCATAGGTCTTCTAGTGAAATCCTATAAGAGTACCTGCAGATTCTAAGGTCCTACTAAGTAGAAATAATTGTGAGATCTCAAGTTTCATAATACACGCGCCACAGGACGTTAAGTCCTACCAGACACGAATATCAAGAGATCCTCAAGTCTTACTGTATACGCCCAATATAACAGAAGTGGAGAATCTGTCGGTATATTTATTTAGTAGTGCCCGAAGTCCTACACGTAACTCTATATAATAGGACATCAGGCATTATGGGTGTCACCATAGAATATTCAAGAAATTGCAGATGTTGAACCTGAAGTGTGCCCAGGAGGTACTGCACAAAAGGGACGACCAAAATGACAGAGCATATATTACACTGATGCAACGAATTTCGATGAAACTTTGCGTATATGCAGCTTCTAGTGATATATGAAAAAGCTAAAAAACTCTTCTTCTAAATCCTTTTCCCACTTGAGGTCTACAAGTCACTGTAGAGATACCTCATCTAACGGGTGCGGCAGAAATACTTGCCGGTTTTTATATTTTATTTTTTTAATCATTTAGTACGTTTTATTAAAAAACAAAGTATACTACGGAATGCGGCGCGAAAAGCTCTACAATTTACATAAGATCACTTATTTTAAAGTTCTACGTTTTGTTTTCTAAATGGACAAAGTTTCGAGTAATCAAATATCGGCGTTGCTCAAAGATTATTTATTTTTATCTCATGTTATCTTATCTTTTTATCATCTAATATGGCTTCAATAAAAAAACAAAATGTATCAATAGATGTAGCGTGAAAAGCTGCACAAGTTGCATCGGCGATTTTATTTAAATAAGAAAAGAATTTCTCATTGATGTCTAAAGAATGATTCTTCCTAGTGCCGAATATTGGTCGCACAGAATTTCGTTTTCCTTTCAGAAAAAAAGCAACACAATTAAAATAAACTTTATTTTGTAGATTGTACAGCTCTTCACGCTGCATATTTTAATATGTTTTGTTTTCTGTTAAGAAAACATATTAGTTGATAAAGAGACGAAATAAGAAAAAAATTATTTCTTGTTCTCATGAAAGAAATGACCTTTGAGCAGCGACGATATTTGATTACTCGAAACTTTGTCCATTTAGGAAACAAAAATTGGAACTTTGTAATAAGTGGTCTTCTGTAAATTGTAGAGCTTTTCACGCTGCACGTCATAGTATATTTTATTTTTTAATAAAACGTATTGAATGATTAAAAACATAAAATATAAAAGCCGGCAATTATTTCTGCTGCACCCGTTAGATGTCGACGTCTTAAAGCAGCTTATTGAAGAAGATTCGAGATTGCCTACATGGTGTTTAGTAGAGCGACTTGAATGCTCTCACACTACAGTCGAAACACATATGAACGAATTAGGCAAGACATGGAAATCTGGGGTTTGGGTATCACATGAGTTATGGCCACATCAGCTCCAACTCTGAGTTGATGCTTGTATGGATTTAATAGCATCTCATCGTAATTATCAATGGCTTTGTAATATTATTACTGGCGATGAAAATTGGGTTTTGTATGTTAATCATACGCTGAAGCGTCAGTGGTTAGGTGTTGGACAAGTAGGTGTAACAACG
Organism: Rotaria socialis; assembly: GCA_905331475.1. NCBI lineage: Eukaryota > Metazoa > Rotifera > Eurotatoria > Philodinida > Philodinidae > Rotaria > Rotaria socialis. The sequence continues at coordinate 5,099 of CAJNYU010000692.1, read as the reverse complement.
CCCAAAAATGACCTTCATCCAAAGAAGAGTATGCTAAGTGTTTGGTGGAGTGTAAAGGGGATTATCCATTCGGGGCTTCTTCCAGCTGGTTGCAACATCACTGCTGATCTTTATTGTCAACAGCTGGATTGGATTGCAGCAAAACTCCAGGGGAAGCAGGATAGAATTTATTTTTTGCATGATAATGCAAGACCACATGTCACAAAGTCGACTCATGAAAAGTTATCAAAGCTTCGATGGATTACAATTCCGCATCCACCATACTCTCCGGATCTAGTACGAACGGACTACCACCTATATCATTCTTTATCTGATCATTTATGTGAAAAAAAATTCGACGATGAGAACGACTTCAAAATGGATCCCGTGAGGTTCTTTGGTCAGAAGTCCCAGGAGTTCTACGAACCCGAGATTCTTTCTTTATCAGAATGTTGGCGACAAGTCATCGACAATGATGGAACATACATTGTCGAAAGTTAATTATATTTTGGAAGTTAAAACTAAAAATAAAATTTTCGAAAGAAACGCAAAAAATTTCTTGCCAACCCCATAGTTGCAATAAACTGTATAATATTATCAGGGGCTCATAGACAATGAAAAAGAAAAGCGATGACAAGAAATCATTGACATGCTAACTGTTCACATCATGTACTAAAGATAGCTTTTAGTTCATTGTACTTCATGATGTTGACTAATCTCAACTTGAGTCATACTTTTTTCTATTAAACTGCAATCAATATAGTGCAAATGCATTACCAAGAAAATATTTACTGTCAAAAAACAGTTTTAAAAAAGATTAACCAACGCATGATGGTTAAGTACTAGAGACCTGCAAAGTGGTCGCGGTCACGCGTGGCCGTGACCGTGACCGTGACTGAAAAACGTGGTCACGCAGGTCTCTAATTGACTTCCATTGCCGATGCAGAATTCTGTGATATAATTCATGGAATTTTCACAAACTAATGTCATACTAGAAAAGGTCTATGTTGTGTTAACCATCAGTAGATGTTGTTACTTCCCATGTCACAAAAATCGTCGATTTATCGCGATTTCTTAGACCGATAATTGCGAAATAATATCGCGATTAATGGTCTAAAACAGCGATTTTTCTTCCATCCTCGAAATCAAACACAATAAACGGAAAAGCCATAGGATTCTGATTAAAAAAGTCGATCATATGTAGAGTCGTTCTGTCAACAGTTAAATAAAAATCGTCGACGATATCGCGACTCGCGACAGATCATAAGGATTAGCGATTTCTGCTACTTATCACGAAAAAGTCGCCATTTAAGCAACATTTCGGTGATAATATCACCAAATGCTGGCGACTAATCAGAGATTTTTGTAAAAATCACGGAAAATCGTCAAAAATGAAGCGATTTTGATGACATGAATTAGCAAGCCGACCTTTAATACCAACTACTCACACTATTCCAGGATCCATATATTTCTCTGTAAAAAAAAGTGGCACACGGAGCCTTTTTTCGGTAACATCTTGAGAACCATTTTCAAGTTCCACAGAAGAAGGCCAGAAATTCAAATGGTTCTGGACAGAAATTCGGAACCTTTGAGAAATTTAGACTTTTGGATTGAACCTTAAAAATGGTTCCGAAAATAGTAGCCAAATCCGGAGCCTTAAAAGGTCCGAGATATTGGCCAAAACCTTAAATGGTTCAGGATGACACTTTTTTATAGAGTTCTTATGACTATGATCATGACCGTGACCGTGACTAAAAAACGTGGTCACGCAGGTCTCTATTAAGTACGTAGCAAGGTCCTCTTGCACCTTGTGTATCAGTTAAAATAGTTTTCTTGTATTCAGAACTTAATGTAAAAATCGAAAATACTTTTGTATAGACAATTTCATGAGTACTACAATTTGGTTGAATAGAAGAGAAAAATTTGATAAAAAATGGGTTTCACACATGAATATCAGTCTTCTACAAATTCATGCTAGAAAACTCTAGCGACAATTCTCATATACACATTTGGAGTCAACATAGTGAATAATCTAGAAATACGGATTCCATCCAAAAACCGTTGGAAAGTTGCTTTCAATTTTACCCTTATTAGGGTATATCCGAACACAAACAAAGCTGTTTTTCGATTCAGAACCAAATACCCAAAGCTTTGACAATTAGTACTGATGAGTAGAAATCAGCTGTACTTAATTCCCGAGCAACAGCTTACAACTGGCTCAGATGATAAAAATCTTAGTCACAAGAAAAAAGGTTTGCTTAAGGTCTATAGAATATCTTTACCTCGTCTAACGAAGGAAAAAAGTGATTTTAATCATCCAAGTCTGTAGCGTATCTGTCGCAGTTTATACCTACAAAATGTCATGACTAGAAATATTATTGACGAAAATCGGCGAAATACATAATACTGGAATACTGCAGTGGTAATCATCAGAGTTCAGCTGAGAGGTCTCTATTGTAACTGGAAGATCTCAGCGCAGAAAAGGATTTAGAGGGACAAATTTTTAGCTTTTCTCATATATCACTTGGAGCCAAAAATATGCAAAGTTTTATCGAGATCTATGGTGTCAGTTTAGCACACAGTCCATTATTCTCATCGTCTCTTTCGTACAGTACCTCCTAGCGAATCTTCGAATGGCCAGCATAACTGTTCTTGAAAATCAGTTCATGGAGCTAAACTCTGTGAAAAGGTTCGGTTCCTTGAAAACACCTGGTGAAGCAGTTGAGTTCATTTGTAAGGAACTGTGCAAAACCTTGAATGGTGTTGTTCATCTTGATCAGTGTTATACAAGGTTTATTCATTATGAACTAAAGCTGAACTCGTCAACCTCTAGTTTCAATCTAATGCTTATATCAAGATAATTGGAGACAAAAATATTCGTATTTGTGAGAGCAATAGTTGAGCCTATGGTAAAACGACGAAATTATCGTTTAAAGGAAGAAATATTGTTATGAAACAATGATACTTTTGCATGATAAGTTTTTTTCGAATACAAAATAGGAATACATTCACAAAAACGTAGTTGTGAAGATATTTGGCACTTGCTTACTCTCTCATGAATCAGTGCTGAAAATAATTCTAGCACTTTCTCTAATTATTATTCTTGGCGTCCATAGAAAAGTTAACCTAATCTTTGAATTAGGAGAATCGAATCCCCTTTACAAAGGTTCACTAAATTCAACTATACATTGTGAAAAATGTCAATTTAAGAAAAATCACAAGCAAAAAGACATGCTTCCTTAAGGGGATATGTATATCTCATCCTCGAAGTAAACATTTCAGTAATGACTACTTTATACTAAGATTGTATAAACATGCAAAGCTGACTAATTATATCGAACTATATGAATTTATGCTGCTAGTATGTCACAAACGAAGCATTTAATCTCATAAAGGGTTCACTAACAAGTGACAGATTAAACAAGAAACAAAAAGAAAGAAAGAAAGGGAGTAAGAGTAAAAAGAATATTCAAATGACTTACCTGTTCGACCAAGGATTGAAAATCGTACACCTTTGCTGAGGCCTGCTGTGTATTTATAAGCTCGCAGAGTGGCAGAAAGAAAGAAAGAGAGAAAGGAAGAAAAAGAGAAAGAAAGAGAGAAAGAAAGAAAAAGAGAAAGAAAGAGAGAAAGAAAGAAAAAGAGAAAGAAAGAAAAAGAGAAGGAGAAAGCGGCAAGGAGATACCGATAAAAAGAAAAAGAAAAAGAGAAAGAGACAATTTTTTGGTCAAAGCGATCAGTGCAAGAACGATGGACTGCTTATGCCTCAAGTGAGCAAGCTGAAGAGATATCGGCAACAAAGAATAGAGAGTGATAGATAAAATACTTGTATTGTCGGTGATCACCGACGAACCAAGTGTGTACAAATAAGGATGAAGACAACGGAGCGATTGTTTCGTCCCTATGCCCTCAAAAAAACGGATGAAGCAGCTCGTAAACAACTAATCACTCAAGAACAAGAGACGAAAAGCGAGACTTTATCTACTTCAAAAAGCATTTGAAGTACTGTGAAGTAGGGATGCCAGGGTAACGATTAATCGTTCATCGATCCACCTTAATTGTCAGTGAAATGGTATGCAGTTGGACCGATCAAGCGATTAAGAATAGCACCTCAAGGTGATAGAATGCGAATCTGAATTCTGATTTAAAAACGTATTGAAGTTGAGTTTTTCTTGGTAAGGGATGGTTTTTGAAGAAAACAACAATATCCCATAAAGATTGACGAAAACACATCCGAGGTCGGAGAATTCGAAGTCAGATTTCAAAAATTTTGAAGCTGAATTTTCATGCAAGGGAGGGTTTTTTTGAAAAAAATAACAGTATTTCATAAAGGCTGATGAAAGTTGACCCTCCCTTACCTGGAAAACTCGGCTTCAAAATTTTTGAAATCTGACTTCAGATTCGGATTCTCCGACCTAGGATATGCTTTCATCGACCTTTATAGGATATCGTTGTTTTCTTGAAAAGACCTTCCCTTATCCAGGCAAACTCAACTACGATTGAAGTACGGCGAAGTACGAACTCTCGCCTTTTCCTCCTTGCTCAAGTACCTGCAGGAGCATGAAGCAGAAAATCAAAGATAGAGCAATCAATTAAAATATCTGACAAAAGCTTTGGCACACTACGAAAACAGCACACTAACTGCTCGGTTATACCTGTGTAGCAACATATTCAGACTAAAATAGAAAATCATGAAAATATTTCATTAAAGAATACGATTCAAAATGAAACATTCAAAAGCTACTCATACTATTCAACTTCATGTTTCTCGACTAGCTACAAATGCTCACAACTATGTGTTTTCTGTGGCAGCTCGTGATCATGTCGCTTGGTTACAGACTTAATCATGAAAAAGTACCAGGACCAGGGGAACAAAAATAGACTCCTATATTTCCAAATTACAAAAGTACATCAAAATACTACTAAGTATCAAACTAGTATGAAAAACTACACAGAGATACTGTTATGTCAGTAGAGACATCTCCTGACATAAGAAGGCCCTCTTTATCCCTCTATCATACTCATGAGATGGAACCGACTGGTGGAATAGAGAGATAGAGAGAGTGTAGGCTTTGTGCGTTTTTTGTTGTGTGGATCAATGGTTTGTTTTTGTGAAGGAG